>SKCR01041549.1:0-60160 GCA_019454045.1 Zanthoxylum bungeanum
ACAAAAGTATGATCCGCGATTAGAACAATCACTTTTTTAATAAATCCAAAAGGATGTGAGATACATGTAAAATTGTTATAATAAGTTGAGAAACTCAAATGAGACATTGATAAATCCCCTGCACTTCACTTGTCAACAGACAACAAAACCAAATATTTTCAACCAAATGATATGGTAGCCCAGGTGACTTTATGCCAAGGGTCAATAGATCCCATTCAAGAGCACACACAATTGACTTCTCCTAACCATTTGAACCTTATGCTCGTCAGGATCAATTGCTGACGACTTAATTAAAACTTGAAGAAGCCTAATACAACAAAAGTCTAGAATTAAATAGTTTGGGACGGAAGCGACCATGGGGCGGTTGGTTGGGGTTACAAAATTTGGCCCAAATCTAAATAAATTTCATTATGTTTTTAACATAGCTCCTACCCATTTGAACCTTATGCTCAAGGATCAATTGCTGACGACCTAATTGAAACTCGGAGATACCTAAATTTGGGGTAAGATTAGGGCACAAATTTACATAAATTTCAAATTTTAAGAGTATAATATAATTTATATATTTTTTTTACCCGGGATAGTATATCATTATATGAACTCATCCCGAGTCTTAAAAATAAGGACAACTCAGGGCCGAGGCCCTATGTAAGGCCGGACCCTCTGATGTGGGGCCGGGGTAAAAGACAAAAATCAAAAGGGACTCAAAAAAGCTGAAATATGTGTCCTAATATAACTCACCAGGATTGAAATTATCAGTAGCAGCAGCAAGTTCAGCATAATCAAAATTTTTCCAAGAATGTCTAACAATAGGTACGCTTCCACCAACATCAGCATCATCATCATCATCATCATCCTCAGGATTTTGAAGGCGAGACAATTTCTTCCATAGATTCTTCTTTGTAAGCTCACAATTTGTTAGCAAAGGAATTACAGAGAACCTTCTAACAACAGACTTCTTTTTAATTGTATCAATCATGCTTTTCCAGCCACCATTCTCTCGTTTTACTGCTCTTCGAGGCGTCGATTTCTCCGATGAGGAGCCGCAACTGCTACTGCTCTCAGAATCTGTTCCTGTAACAGGAATCTCTAAAACTCCTCTTGGCGAATCAGCGAATATATTTTCTTTTTCTTTTATTTCAAATTGTTTCTCCATTTCTACATTTTCTTTCACCTCCACTACTCCTGTCTCTACATTACCAAGAAAAAAAAAATAGAAAATTGGATCGAATTTTGACATAAATTCAACAAAAACAAAAAACAAAATAAACCCATTTACGGAAACTTACCCTGGACAGCCATAATATAATACAAGTTTTGTTTTCTGAGCCTTTGACAGAAAAGATTCTAAACTAAAAAAAGGGCAGAAATGAAAGAACCTACAAAACGTAGAGGCTTGGATAAACAAGCTCTGTAACTACTCTTCATCTACATGCTCTTCTGTTCATTCATGAGAAAGAACAGATAGAAGAAGAGAGTTACAGGGAAGAAGAAACAATTCCAAGGGATTTTTTGTTCCCTTGAGAGAGAAACAGGGAGCCTCTTAAATTTGGTATATCTTGAAAGGCGGGTATTCTAAATAGGAAGCACAAAACAAAGCTAAATCCACCTTGGAATATATCCTATATTTATACAACTTCTTGTCTGTAACAAAAAGTAAATTTTTTATCCCAATAAAGACCAAATATTTTGAATTTTGAACAACAGAGTTAATTAGTTGGGTTAGTAGAAAATCTCGAACCCGGGATCCCGTAATATTCAATAGGAATTCTGGACGAAAATCTTCTTGAATCCTGAATTATAACATGAAATATCTTGAATTTTGTTCCAGATTCAGGATCCCGAACTATTCGATATCTTCCAGATTTAAAAAAATTGATCATAATTTAAGACGATACTAGTCGAGATTTGGGATGATTTTTCATCTCGAATCATAATCGGAATGAAATGAGGTGATAACAGGTCAGGATTGGACTTATCGATTGTCATCCTTACTAATTGACGGGATGATAAAAATCCTCATGGGTCCAATGTATTAGGATTGGATAAGAGTAATAATATTTTATATCCGTTAGTTGGACGGTTCGAAAATAGATATAGACAACTTATACTATTAAAGTCACACATGACTTGTACGACGTTGTATGTTAAGGTCGGATATGAGTATAATTTTTCATGTCCATTGATTAAATAAATTAAATACGGATAGTGATATCACGATACCATACCGATTTGTTGCCATTCCTACTAATGGAGTAATTTCCCATGACTTCTCAAACAAGGACTTAGTTTTTCCATTTCTTAAATATATTCCTATCTCATTTTTGAAGAAAATCTACAATACAACGGAAGTATCACGTCATTCGTGCAACAATCCAATAATTCATTATCACGCGTGTTAAAATATTAAAAAACAACTAAAAAGATGAATATTAAATCATACATGTCTTTTTTCGGTTGTTCGTCATAATTCGACAATGTAAGGGTAATTTGGGCATTATGAGAGGTTATTGGGACCTAATTGTTCTAAATGGATAAAATTTATTAGTATTTGAAAAAAAAAAAAAACAAACATTATTAGTAGATATCCAGATATTATTATCCGATTTATAAAATAGTATACAAAAAGTGCTACCTCTGATCAAATCGTGGCCGTTGATGCTTTGCGCTCATGATTTTGCCGTAAATGACGCTTAAAAGGCACACTAGGGGCATTGAACAGGCAAATGACAGAAAGAATGAGAAGTGAATTAAGGGTACTTTTGTCTTTTGGTATTATATTTGTACGCCTCTTCCGCTCTTCATGTTAATATCGCAAAAAATAAAAATAAAAAATATAACTGTCAATGTCCGTACGGTTCACAATAAAACCCTGAGCGCGGGAAGGAATCGGTAGAATTTTATTAAAAAAATAATTGTTTTGTAAAAGAATTAGAGTTCCTATTAATAACATTTTCTAATAAATATTTTTTAATAAATATTTTTTTTTTCAAAATAGAGAAACATTACTTTTTGAAATAGAATTTTATAAAAAAAATTGTTCGTAATTTTTATTAAAAATTATACAATTATTTTGATAAATAAATTTCTTAAAAATTATATTATATGTTATAAATAAAATTGTGAAATAAAATAAATATATTTTAAATAAAATAAAATTTTCAATCTACAACTCTACTCAAATTACAACTAAAGAACATAAAAAATTTAAAAAAAAAAAATTATATTTTATTCGTAGAAAATCCATATCAAATAGATGTTGATTGAACAGTAAGATTGTTAATAAGAAGAATCGGAATTTGGGAATTTTTTTTTTTAATAATAGGGATAATAGCCTTATTAATTGATTATGTTAATAAAGAAATCAATTAATAGAGAGTTAATATCCTTATTAATTGATTTTCTTATTAACAAAGATTATGAACAGTGACAGAGCCAGTGATTCAACACAGGAAGGGTTAAGTTAAAAAGTTCAACAAAAAAAGTATCAAAATTTTGAACTTCATTGATATATTTTTATTCAATACATTTATAATTATCCTCGACGAGCTTTCATATGTTGAAAACGTTGGATAATTACTTCATTATCAATATTACAAAAAATATCATTTTCTATGTATACTACTAGACTATCATTCAACTCAGTGTTCGTCTCATTGAAGCGATTGTTTAATTCTTGAAGTTGCATGTCCAAAACTGCATAAAATAACTCAACACGAAAGCGATGTGTATTTGTGATCTTTTGACCCTTGCGTTGTGATCTCACATTAGTCCAAAAAATATCATCCATATTAGGAAGATCAATGTCATGATTCTCACAATACGAAGAAACTTCACCAAGTAAAGAGTCTCATCCATTCTCTCTCATGTTTTGCAAGTTTCGCCTATACACTCCAATTAATTTCATGGCATTCACAATGTCTTGGTCTTTTTTTTTTTTTTTGTAATGCTTGGGATAACTCATATGCAAATCCAAATATTTTTTTTTTATCAAGAATAAGCTAAAAATAAACTCAAATGAATGCATGAATTTCAGTAATGTTGTAGCTTGAAATCTTTGTTCAGAATTTCCCTCATTCGAAATAATTTCAAGCATATTAGTAATAGATGAAAACATACTAATTATGCTTAATAACGTACCATAATGTGAGCCCCAACGTGTATCAGCAGGACGTTTCAAATTTATTTCTTGATTTAAACCTCGTCCACTTGAAATCTCATAATTATTAAGTGCTTCAATGACTGCACGAGCATGTTCTTCTTGAAGAATATCACGACGTTTTGCTGAAGCTCCAACAACATTGACTAACATAGTAATTAATGTCTTCATTCTTTTTTGCCACAGAAATAAGAACCAATTGAAGTTGATGGGCAAAACAATGAATAAAATAAGCACATTTATTATCCTCCAAAATGAGTGCTTTAAGGCCATTGAACTCGCCTCACATATTACTAGCTCCATCATACCCTTGCCCACGCAGCCTAGACATACTCAATCCATGCCTAGAAAATAGCTTGTCAAGTGCCTCTTTTAGTGAAAAAGCTGTAGTACTAGTAACATGTTCAATACCGATAAAACGCTCAACCACATAGCCAATTTTATCCACATAACGCAAAACGACAACCATTTATTCCTTTGAAGATATATCACGAGACTCATCAACAAAAATAGAAAACAAAACATCACTCATCTCTCTAATAATAATATTGGTAGTTTCAACTGAAATACAAGTTACAATATCTTTCTGAATCTCATTTGATGTCAACTGAAGATTTCTAGGAGCATTTTCAAAAGTAATAGCATTAATGTCCTCATTATGGTCAGTAAGGAAATGTAGAAGCTCAAGAAATTTACCTTGATTATTTGAATCTTTAGACTCATCATGCCCATGAAATGCAAGCCATTGTTTTAACAGAAATCTAACACAATCAATAGTAGCATTCAAATGGGCTCAATATTCACTTCGAGTTTTTTCTGAATGTATTGAGAAAGCTATTTCAATATGCTGCTTCTGATTCATCAACGCTTCACAATCCTGTTGATTTCTTCAAAGAAGATTGTAATGTTGATTTCTTCAGAGAAGATTGTAATGTTGATTTTCTTTTAAAATATTTCTCCATAACCATATCAAATAAACAAAAGAATAATTCAGTTTCTTATAAGAAAAACTATTGAAAAAACATAAAGGAATCAACAATTAACAATCGCAAAAAAGAATAACAATAATACAATATCAATCCCCAAAACCAACAAGACTGCAAGACACACACATCTGACAGCTGAACAACAACCTAGATAGCAAAGCAAGTGTAGCAGTAAGTAGCTGAATCTCAAACAACATAAATGCATAATGGAAACCCAATTTCGTATTAGTAAATAGCAAAATATAGTTAATCCAAAACCCTAAGCTACCCTACCCATGCCATCAAATTAACAAATGTTCAAAATAAACACAACTCATTAACCCATTTCAACTTTCAAGCATCAAATTGAAAAAAAGAAAAAAAAAAGAAAGATATTTGCATAAAATTTACAATCGAAAATGACTTTTATTATGGTTTAAGTCTGTGATTGTAGTAATGATGATTAACATTAATAATACATTCTTCAACTTTCTTCTTCACGTGCTTGCTGTACGTATCCCATTCAGAAATCTTCTTGATATGAGATGAGTCGGATAGATTTTATTCGTTTGTGAAGATGAAGGAAAAAAAACTGAAAATGGTGACCTGGGAAATTGTATGCGACTTTCAGCAATATCGTTGATTTGAAAAAATAACAATTTTTTTTGTGTTTGATTGTTTGATTTTTTTTTCTTGGGTTGCTGGGCCCAACATGCCTCCGCCAGTGATTATGAATGTTGTTCTCAAGGGACATGACTTGATGATGTATGATTAAGAATTTCATATTGAGGTCATGAATTCGAATTCAAGAGAGTGTGTTTCTTATAAGAGTATGGGACAGCCGGAGATTTTACCTGCTCCGCTTAAGCGCATAATGAGTGGTTTGACGGTAGAATTTCCAACGATTAAAAAAAAAAGATTATGAAGGTTGTATTTTTAAGTTTTAACTTGGTAAAAATATTCTACTTTTACAATTACAATAATGAGATATATGAGAATCAGTGCAGTAATGTGTGGCTGCTGGAAGCACAAAAAGAGAGCTCAATTAATTGTGTCTTTGTGACACCCAACGATTGATATCAATTTTAACATAATTGGGTTTGATCTCAACATTTTTTTTTCCTTTATATTTTTTAAGGGAATTTATAGTATGTTGATCTAATCTTAAGTTAAAGTCCAAAAATATTCTCGGTTTTTGAATTTTTTTTTTCATATGCCCTCCTCAAATTATGAAAAATAGATATTTAATTTACACAAAAATTATTAATTTTTGGAAAAACCCACATTGAGGCCCCTGTACTCTCAATGTTTTTTATATTGCACAATTGTACTAAATTTTCTACACATTGCACCCATGTACTCTCAATATTTTTACATTGCACCAATGTACTAAATTTTCTACACATTGCACCTATGCACTCTCAAAAAATTGACATTCCACCCTTATTTTAACGGCAAGTTAACAGAGTTGAGAAATATTCTGACATCACCCACCCTTATTTGTGTCATATCTGTCTGGTTTAGGAAGAAGCACCTACGCTAAAAAGAGAAGAGTTAAAAAAATGGGTGTTTGCTATAAATGTGCACGCATGACATGTAATACTCGTTGTCGTTCTTTAGGAATGATGTCTGATAACCATGAAGCATATTGTTTGTTTTTTGTTGTTCATTAATAACACTCCAAGATCGTAGTTTTGATCTAATTTTTGCAATAAATTAGTTGGATTTTTGAATGTATCAGAAAGAGCATAATATTTATGCGCCCTAACATATAGTTATGCGCCCTAACATAACTTCAAAGTAAAAAAATTTGTTCGGTCCAATCCGAAATAAGGGTGGATGATGTCAGAATATTTCTCAACTCTGTTAACTTGCCGTTAAAATAAGGGTGGAATGTCAAATTTTTGAGAGTGCAGGGGTGCAATGTGTAGAAAATTTAGTACATGAGTGTAATGTAAAAAACATTGAGAGTACATGAGCTTTAAGGTGAGTTTTTCCTTAATTTTTTGAATATAAAATATCAATTTTAAATTAGTTTTTTGGTATAAAATATCATCAATTATTAAATTTTTAGTGTAAAATACCAATTTTTATAATTTGGATGGACATATGAAAATTTTCAAGAACTAGATTTATTTTCAGACTTTGACTCAATTTTAAGTGGAAGAATTTTAATTTCCCTTTTTTAACAATAAATTACTATATTAACCTGTTAATTTAGAATCATAAAGTACAATTATGTGCGCATGCCGCAAGATAAATAGTGGCATGTGGATCAAATCTTATTAATGAATCATAATCAGGGATGTAATCGAGAATTTTATTCAGTCATGACACATTTAAAATTTATTATAATTATTTTTAAAAAATCAGATTATAATATATAATACAATAATTGTAATATTTATTTTATAATTTTTTTATTACTCAATGAGAATTCATGGAAAAAAAGGATGTATAATAGTTTTATTTTCAATTTATAATTTGGATAGTAGGTGTTGGGTGGTGGAGAAATAACAATAGCAGTGATGAATTTATATCTATGAGATTATGAGATAAATTTAGATTTTTCTTTTATTACTAGTTGATTTTTTTAAAATGAAGAGCTTAAATGATCCAAGTTTAAAATATATATTTATAATAGTTGTTTTTTTTTTAAAGAAGAAGCATTAAGGAAAACAAATGAAAAAAATAGTATTATATTCTATTATACTATTATTCAGTGTGGGTAATTGATTTTAATGAAATTAAAATAATTAAATAAATTTCAAATAATTGCACTTTCATATCAAAGACAATTTGAAATTTTTCAAAGTCAGTTAAATAATTAATATAGTTTTAAAACTTAATTGGGGTATTTTTATAAAATTAAAAGAAATTAAAATCATTTTTAAAATCACATTTTGAAATTTTCCAAAATCCAACCGGGACACATGTCATTACTGGTCCCAATGTGACTATGCCACTGATCATGATATCATGAGACATGAGGTTGGTTAGAGTTATCCTAAAATTAAAGGGTGTCATGTTTCCCACGGACATTTGTAAATTTTATTTATTTTTAATAGGGAAATGCTAACGGATGCTCTAAGGGCACTTATTAATGATCTATTTTTGGAAAGTTTTTATGGGAAAAAAGAAAAAGTAGTTAATGTTTTGATAATTTTTTTATTTCCCATAAAAATGATGTGAAAACTTTCTAAAAATAGATCCTTAATAAGTGCCCTAAGGGCGCTAGTTAGTATGACCCATTTTTAATAAGATATTATGATATCATAAGTTTTATATATAAAATCATAATTTTATCTCATGTATATTTTTTTAAGTTATAATTTAAATTTATAGAATTAAAATCCCGACTCCGTCCCTGTCCCAGTGCAAGAGCCGTAGGGGTGTTCATAGGGTCGGGTCGACCCGCGACCCGACCCGACCCGCAACGATCCGACCTGACTCGGTCGGGTTCACTAAAAAAATTGTAAAATTTTGACCCGACTCGACCCGAAATTTTTGGGTTGGGCAACGAGTTTGATTCCCTTGACCCGACCCGACCCTATATAAATTTTATTATTTTTCTAAAATATTTATTATTATTTTAAAAGTTTTTACTATTATTTCATTTGTTTATTATTTTTTTTGTATTAAAACTTTATATATATGACAATTTTTGGGACATAAAATAACTAATATTTATATTTCAAAATAATTAATTAAAAAAAAGTATTTTTTTAAAATGACCCGACCCGAACCCGATCGGGTTCCACTTGACCCGACCCGCGACCCGACTTTCCCTTGACCCTACCCGATCGGGTCTAACAAAATTTTAAAAAACCCGACCCGACCCGACCCGTGAACACTCATAGCAAGTGGTATTGCATGCATTCTTAACTACACTGTTGATATAAAGTTTGCTTCTCTATCTATAGCATGTTTTACCCTTTTGTTATTAATATTTTTAATGGCCTTATAAACTAAATGATAGAAGTAATAGAGTTGGCAATAACGTAATTTGAAACACGAAAATAAGCTGAAACGAAAAAAATATCGATCTTTTACCTAACCGTCTCCTTAAAACAGATTCGCCGTCTGTTACAGTGTTCAAAATTGGAACCGGCATCTGTTTTCTAGCATAAAATGACAACAGATAATTTTGGAGCATTACCAAATTATCTAAACAAACTTCGTTTGTGTGCGTGGAAGTTGACAAAATGAAAAATGGTTCTCGATTTTGCTTGAATTGCTCTTGGCAGAGAGAACAAAGAAACAGAAAACAACAAACAAAAATAAGGAAGGCTCTCGGTGGCACAGCAAATTGTCTTCGGTTCTGTTCTGGTTTTTGTTTTGTTTGGGAAAAATGATCATGCCGACCTTTTTGGCTCTCTTTGATTTTTGTTTTACATAAAATAAAGAAACAAGTGTTTACCATTCCATAACTGTAAAGGAATTTATTGGATTAAATTTTGAATTGAAGTCTGAATTTAATATCAACATAATCAGTTGCTGATCGCGATTTTATAAATTTAGCACGCATCGCTCAAGTAATACTGTGATAAAAGTCGGATATCGTACTCGCATGAATTTAATATTTTTCTTATCAATATCAAAAATAACTTACTTAACTTAAACTAAATTATGGGTTGAGAAAGAGAATGATTAATCTAAAATTTAATTGAAAGATTAAATAGATAGTAAACAATAATTTTGGAATTTAAACTTTATGCGCGAGAAGAACCTATGGTTGTAATTTCACCTAAGCACGCAAACAATAAGTCCATGCATTTTCCATTCAGTTGGGTTGTCGTTATAAATTATTAACCTAAAACACTAAATTATTTACAAGCCTCTTTCGATGGCCATGTAAATATATTCAGAAAAAATCAACTAACTATATGCCTATATTAATTAAATTAAACCGAATTCATTAAGGTCAAGTTCTAATCTTGGTTACGTATGCCCTTTAGGTGTATGTCTATCATGCAGGGAAATCTATTTAACGAATAAACTCACATGCTATTATTCCCATGACTAATCCTAATTCCCTCTGTCGAGTTCCTAAGGATTTACCAAGATTATTTTATTGTTGGCCAAACAAATAAAATAAGCATCAAAGCACAAAGAGTAATAAATAATAAATACCAAACCCAAAGGAATAAAAATATTCAAATAAAATTAATTAAACATGCTTGAGATCCATTACAACCCTAGATTTAATGGACTACCTACTCATAATATTCAATAAAAATAAGTTAATCATTAATACAAGCCAAAAAAACTCATAAAAGATAAAACTAGAGAGAAAAAGAAAACAAAAACTTAAGTTTGCAGTCTTCGTCTTCAAACTCCAATTCTGGTTGATGCGCTCGTTCTTGCCTTGCTCTAGGCGTTCTTTTATGTTCTGGAGGCTCCAAAATATGTTATGAAGCTTGATAATATATTTTGGGACGAACTTATGTTTATATAGGGAGTTCTGAGTCTGTTTCCTTATTAAAAATCAGATATGTGACGAACTAGAAATGCATTCAGAATTGCGACATGCGTTTGTGCGTCGTGACCGGTGCGTAATCACACGCGTATAATGCAAGCGCACGTATCGTTCAAGTATTATAAAAAGTATCGATCCCACGAGGACTTTAAATCTTTTGTTATTAATTTATGAAGTCAAATTTTTACGAGTATCTAATGGATTAGTTATTTGATTGGATGGTGATTTTAAACTTAAAACAAGTAAATGAAATTGCTTGAAAGTAGATTTAGGAAAATTCAATTTTATAAAACTATCCAGGGTTGTGAATCTTTCCAATATCTTTTTAAAGATGAAGTGGTTATTTTACGTTTTTGTAATATATCGGTTTAATAATCTAAAACACGAAATTATGCAAAAGCCTATTCCGATGGTCAAATACAAATACCCAGTATAACTTTATTAATCATATTCCTATGTCAACCAAGTTACCTTAATACATTAAGATTAAGTTCCAATTATGGTTACTCCGTCCGACAGGTATATTCCTATCCTGTAAGGAAATCTATTAAATGGTTATCTATCCTCAAGGAAGATCGTGAGCTATTGAGTCTAAGGTTTAAACCTAAAATCATTTTTCCAATTTCATTTTAAGTTTACCAAATCAATCTTATTAATGGCCGGTTAACAAGATGCATTAAGCTTAAGACTCAATAAATAAACCTTTATATTACACAAACTGTAAAATAACCCCTTATTAACCGGTGATATTGGAATTCATCACAACCTCAGATAACAGGTTTAGCTGCGACACATATTTACGGATAGTAAAAACTTAAATAAAATAAAAGACATAAAGTAAATGCTGAAAAGTAAATGCTGAAAAGTAAATGCAGAAAAGTAAAGACGAAAAAGTAAATCCTGAAAAGTAAATGCTGAAAAGTAAATGCTGAAAGTAAATTGCTGAAAAGTAAATGTTGAAAGTAAATTGCCGAAAAATAAATAAAGTAAAAGTACAATAAAAGAAAATGTCAGGGGTTAGATGATCCACTTTTATTACTATTATTTTAGATATATCCCTTAATATAATATATTTACTTTGCGTGATAATTACCAACCATCCATATAAGCGGTATCCTGATTAAGTCAAATTAATAATTAATTACCAACCGACCAATCAGGCAGTATCCATGCATAGTCAGGTTAAAACCAATTTATAATTAATTACCAACCGACCAATATGACGGTATCCTCATTAAGTCAGATTTTAAATAGTTATTACATTATGATTAGGGGAGAATAATCTAAATAACAAAATAAAAGCTTTATCTTTTACCCCAGTAAGGGGGAGTTACCTCCTCATTGCTTGAAAAGTAAAAACTGAAAAAGCAAAGAAAGGAAAATATTGTGCGTAAAAGTAAATTGCGGAAAGTAAAAATTGAAAAGTAAAGAAAAGAAAGTGCGAAAGCGGAAATTAATTACTGAAAGCTGTAAATAAACAAATAAGATACAATCTTCTTAGTCATTCTTAAGGAATTTCAAAAAAGAAAGTATGAATTTACAAATGAAATGACTTGGTATTTATAGGCAAAATTTTGCCTCCATCAAATCATTTACCAAATCCATTATTAATTGCTCCACTAATTACTCCACCAAATCCATTATTAATTGCTCCACTAATTTCTCCACCAAATCCATTATTAATTGCTCCACTAATTTCTCCACCAAATCCATTATTAATTGCTATCATGTTTGATGGGAGTTTGACTATTTTTATTTATTTATTTATTTATTTTTTGCTTTGAAAATGACTTTAATAATTACGCATAACACACTTCTAGATGTTTCATCAATATCGGTCATGAAATCTTCAGAATTAGAAATTATTTTGTTCTTTAAAGTTGTATATCTTTGAGTCTTCTTTAATCTAGAACTTGAATTAGCTCAATCCGATATCGGAAGAAAAAGTTATACCCGAAATACGACAATTGCGCAGAATTAAAATTTCCGTCGTTAGAACGCCATTTCAAGTTTCTAATCTCCAAAATTAATATGTCAAGTCCAATTTTTGCTCTTATATGACTTACATTTCATCCTAAATGATTTCATTGAGTCCCAATATTATTTTATCTGTAAAATAAACTAAAACACATCAAAACGTTCATCAAACCCAAGAAACTAAACAAAATATTAAGTAAAAGGGACGGTAAATATTGATATATTTTCTGCTCATCACGTCGTAACGTGCTTCACTCACATTGGAGCGTGTCGCAACGCTCAATGGGCAGCGTTGCGATGCCCCTATCAAATTGCAATCTGCCTCAATTTGCTTAATATGCAAGTCTCGATGCACATCAAACGTCGGAACACACATTTTAACTATGAAATAAACTCCAATTTGCTATGTGTCTTGTCGTTTTCATTCCCAATTAATTCAGTTGAGTCGTGATATTATTTCGACCTGTAAAACACACCCAAAATATATCAATTCGCTCATAAAACTCAAAATCACCAACAAAATATTAAGATAAAGAGGCGGAAAAATATGTTTATTTTAATCGCTCATCAGCTGCTGCTATTACAGCAAATGAAAAGTCATAAAAAATTAAAGGAAATTTAGTAAAATCAAAGCTAACGCGAGGTTAGCTCAATTTAGGCTACATAATGCAAGACGTGCGGGCTCACATTGGTTCATGGCAGACCAACCCCGAATCGGACTGTGATTTGTACCCCTGCGGGCTCTCTTGTGGAGAGAGCCTCTATTCATAACTTCTTACCACTCCATAATCTAGCAACTATATATAAGCACTTCTAAGCTTAGTTATATTTTTTAGATGTGAGATAACTTTAATTTTTTTTTTCCTTCTCAAAGGGTGCATTTTGTGAGACAAATTCACATTCAGCGGAACACCATTTTGACATATCAATATACTATTTTAAAGTACTAACAAAAGACGAATTGCCAGAATCTCATCATTCCCATAAGTGGATCCCACTTAAAATTGTATTTCAAAATTGAAAAAAATGCATATTTTCCAACACTAAAGCGTTCACTTATGTGGAATACAAACATAGTATTATATAGTTTTGTGTTTAAATATCATCCATCACTATTTCTAATGTATTAATCGATTTGAAATTACATATTTGCGCACAATTTTGAAATTATTTTCATGATTCAAATCGTGACTAAGTAGATAATAAGTTAACACTTGACTATAGTATATAGACATGACCTTCTCCAGACATTATTTATAATAGAAGTCTTATACACTATGTTCGACCTTTACATGTTATCAAATTAATACTCAAATTATGAGAGTTATTTATTTCATTAACGGGGTGCATTTCCATCCACGTTAAATACGAAAATACAATTAAATTTAACACAAAACATACTATTAAAATTATGTCTTTAAACTCACCTTATAGCATATTCAAGATAGAATTGATATTCCAATATTCCATGTCACTATCATATGATATAACTACTCAAAAAATGCAAAGTGGGGAGGGTCATCGTTAAGTGGTTGAACTAAATCTGTTATTGTGACTTTGTGTACATTTTTGTTTTTCCAAAATACAAATATAATCCCATAACACCCAAAACTCAAAACGCCACCAACCTCAACAATATCACTTCAGTTAGAGAAGTGTGTTTAACTAAATTCCCTCGACGTCTTTAAAGTAAACGAGTCAAAAGAAAGAATACAAATTTTAAAGTTTCTTCATCATTTTTAACGAATAAAAGCATTTTCTTATTAACTGGAATCGTCTAAGTGGATCATTTTATGTAAATTCCCACTAGGTGGGTGGGTTTTATAAATTACTTGACATCATTATGCACTATCCGATATCATTATTTATTATCCTTTAGCTTATGTCGGATTTATAGACCTAACAGTTCATCGCTTCACAACTGACATCGACGACAATCTATCATGACCAGATGGGTGATTGCGCATATCTTTTTTTCGGGTAGCAACTCTTCTCAAATCGCCTCATTCACAAAAAAAATGGTCACGAAATCACACCTATACATATCCCATACTTGGCGTGCTGCAGAGCCAGCCCTGAGATTATCAGGGCCTAATTTCATTTTTATATTTGGGAGTCTTTGACCATAATATCATATTATAAAAAAAAAAATTCTAGACCATCGGCTTATCCATTAGTTATTTAGGAGTTACTCTAAAAAAAATACGGAGGTCATAGGCGGGCGCCTTACCCGCCTTAACCGAGGGCCGGCCCTGACATGATACTTTCTATGATATCATTTACGAAAACATGGATATAACTCATAATTAAAAACTGACTTATAAGGAGAGAGTTTCAATATATTTATGTTCTCATTTTTATTGATTCCTAACACCACCACGCTTTGTAACAACGTCGATGGAGGCTTTTGCGTACTTTTGAGAAGTCATAAAATGAATTATACATTTTGAAAAATTAACAGAATTTTCTTCAAATTTCACTATCAGATTTTGAGATTTGGTATTTAAAATTCAAAGTGGGACAACAACCTAGAGAATGAGATATGTGATTTATATTTTTTTGGATGGGTTAGTTAATTAATTAGTTAAGTCATGCTCAAAAGCCAAACGGCATAACGGATCAGTTGTTCAACCTGAATAGATCAGATTTGTATTTATAACATATTATATATATGATTAGCTCGCAGATTAAGGGTTTTAAAAAGAGAATTAGCTAGCTTACATTGAGCAAACTAAACAAATCTTGCATTACAATAAGCATTGAGTAAGAGAATTCATAAATGTTTTTGGTCCCGTGGAGCAAGTACTATAAATGTTGTAGATTAATCTATATTAATTATACATAAAACTTGAGGGAAAATGAGCTCTCTCTTTAATTTTAGGAGAAATAGACTTATCTCCTTGATTTGGGGTAAATCATTAAATATTTTACTCACATTCCATTAAATACATAACTCTTGATATCCTAAGCCAAAATGACCTGCATTAAGATCTTTTTATTGTATCTTAACTTGAAATTAAGATACACTTTTCAAGAAGCCAAAATCTCTTAGGATAAATATTTTACTCATTAAATATTTGGGGTGAGTAATTAAATATTTTACTAGATTTTTATTAGATGCATAACTCTTGATATCTTAAGTCAAAATAACGTGTATTAAAATCTATTTATTGGATCTTAACTTCAAACGCTTTGCAAGAGATAAAAAATTATTCTTTAGATCATATAAAAGCAAAGGAAACCTTATTCTCATATAAAAACAAACGAAATGTTAGATTTTCCACGCTGCAGCCTTTATCTTTGATGTTGTCTACGTAAGCATATAAATCAATAATATTTAAAATAAATTATTAATATTTAAAATGAATTAATAATGTATAACTATTCACATTCTTCTACCACTAATATTTTATTTTCTCAGATCCTCCAAACTTTTTGTTTTTCAAAATTATTGATTATTGAAAATAGGTTAATTAAATACATATCGTTTCAAATGAGTTATTAATGTCAAATTTTCATATTTTTTAATCTCAAACCTTTTATTTTTCCAACTTTTTCAAACTCTTCATTTTCTTAAATTATTAATCACTGAAAGTTTGATAATTAAATATGTTTTTATTTTAAATGAATTATTAATGTTTAACTTTTCACATTCTTTATTAACTCTCGCTTATTTATTAGTAGAAGTTCAAGAGTCATAAATTATATTAAGTTAACTATAAAGTGTTTTCAAACTAGCCTAATTTATACTTGTACTAAGAGATTTATTCTCCATCAATATAATTTATAAAATGGAATAAATTAGAAGACATATTTATTAATTTGAGATAATATTAAGGTAATTGTATTGTCTCGACAACTATAATTAAGAGGTATGATATTAATTAATTTAATTTCTTACATTTGATATATATCATATTTGTCTCTAATAAGATGAGCTGCACATCACGCGGGTTATCTGCTAGTATGATGTACACGTGCCTTTAGTCGCTGCACGCACTTTATGCGCGTCCAGAGGTAGAAGATGTTGATGTGTCCGTAACGTCAGCATTCCGGTACAGTAAGCTCACACGTCATCGACACGTCAGTATTTTCGGTACAGTCAGCTGACACATCAGTATTTTCGGTCCAGTCAGCTGCCACATCAGCATCTTCGGCCCAGTCAGTTGACACATCATCATTTTCGGTCAAGTTAACTAGCATGTTAGAATTTTCAGTACAGTTAGTGATGAACACTAAAAAGTGCACATTTATTAAAAGAAAAACTAATCATTTTACACTTGAAGTTTCATTAATCCCCTTAATTTAACATATTTAATAATTAAATTTATGTTTTATATATTCTTATGATTTGTATTTCTTATGTAGGTGAAATAATACTTTAGATGTATAATTATAAAAATAGACATGACATTTAGATTTTGGAGACCAAAAACTTGAAAGGGCGCTCTAACAGTATACAAATTCAGAAATTCCAACCCTGTGTAATTTTCATATTTTGGTTATAATATCTTACTCCAATATCGGATTGAGGTGATTTCCTTTCCAGATGAAAGAAGACTCAAAGATCTACAACTTTACTATTGACATGATTTTCTAATTCAGAGGTTTTCAGGGCCGAAATCGAAAAAAAAATCCAAAGTGTATTATATATAATTATTAAAGCAAATAAAACAAGAAGAAAAAAAAAAGAAAAAAAAGAAAAAAAATTATAAATGGCCATTGTTGACAAATTTGAATTTCAATTATGCAATGCAAATTGTTGGAGGGTGTTGAGCCCTCTATAAATAGAGGTGCTCAACTCCTTAGTTAGGCAACCTGGCTTCCATAGTTTTCTCTGAAAATTTGTGGATTTATAGCTCTTGTGTGTTTTATTTTTCTAAAGCTTTATCGTAATTTTTTTTTCTTTTTATTTTAGTAATAAAATAATGAGTATTTTTATTCAAATTATGAGTAACTAATTTCGCCCTGCTGGGGTAATGAACTCGGTCACATGAGTGAGAGAGGGTTGTCTACCTGACCAAGAATGAACTTACCAAGGATATTACACTAGTTCCTTACAACCACTGTTTGTTTGGTAAACAAGATAGAGTCTCGTTTAATTTCTCTACAAAGAGAAGATCAAAGTTGCTCAGTCTGGTGCACTCTAATATTTTTGGTCCCTTGGAGGTTGATTCACTAGGCGGTAACAAGTATTTTGTGACTTTTATTGATGATATTTCTCGAAAAGTGTGGGTGTATTTCCTCAAGACGAAGGATCAGGTCTTGGAATATTTCAAACTATTCCAAGCCATGGTAGAGCGTGAAACAGGGAAGGAGCTGAATTTTCTTCATACAGATGAAAAAGGCAAGTATAGTTACAGAGAGTTCGATGCCTACTACAGGTGTTGCGAGATTTTTCGTACCGCAAGTATACAGAGTCAAGTTTTAGTAAAAAGTAAATATAAAGTGTCGAATTCATATGGATTGGATTCAAATTCGCACTAAGTACTATAATTAATAAACTTAACTTTATTTAGAAGAAAATTAAATTAAACTAAATTAAAACTAAAATCTAAATAAGCGAAATGTCAAAACGTTTAAATTGAGAAAGTCCAAGATGTGAGGAACTCTAGAGTATGATTTCACCTAACCATCACCCATGTATTCCGACACGCTCAAAAAGTGGTATTTTACTCCAAAGTATAAGAATGTCGAAGTAATAAAATAACCCGGTAAGTCCGGGATCGATCCACAGGGAAGAGATTTAGCAAAATAGAATGATGAGCAGTGCGAAAAAGAAAAGTTTGATTTGTTGAAGTAGTTGGAGACTTTTAGATTTAAAATGCAATAATAAAATGAAATACTGGAGTTAGGGGATCCACTTTTAATATTTTGAACTTAGAAATCTCGCTTAATTATAATATATAAATTTCCATTGTTACCCAATTAATTTATCTCAGGAATTAATTATGCCAATATACAGAACCAGCCATAAAAGCGATAGTCATTTTTTGTCGATAACAGGTCCTGCCAAGGTACTAAGTATGCCAAAAACATAAAACCAGCCATAAAGGCTGTGATACCGTTTGTCTATAACACGTCCTACCAAGGTACTTAATTATGCCAAAAATGTATAAAACCATCAATATAGGTGGTAGCAAGATAAAACCAGCCATAAAGGTGGCAGAAAGATAAAATCAGCCATATAGGCGGTAGCAGGATAAAACAAGCCATAAAGGCGGTAGAAAGATTATCAATAATTAATCTAGATCTAAATCAAGTTTCAATCATTAGATTTCAATTTATTTATTATAATAGAAGCGAGTTTAATCTAAGTTTTCATTATAAAAGCTTCACCCTTACCCCAACAAAAAAAGAAATTAACTACTCATTTTGTAATTAAACATACTCGTTATTTTATTACTGAAAGAAAAAGATATTACAAAAAGCTTTAAGTAAATAAACACACAAGACACTCTCTCTCTCCAAGATCTATAGAGGAATCAGGAAAGAAAGTATGAAAAATTCTTCTGCTGGACGCTTTAATTTATAGGCAGATTTTGGTCGGTGCGACGCGACACTAAAGCTTTACGCGTTGCGACACAGGTGCCACGATGGGGACACATGTTGAGAGAATAGCGCGTGTGGCGGTGTCTCTATTTTATTAGGTGCGTCGCGATGCACTGTCATTTCCGTGTCGTGACGCGGAAGCTGAATTTCCTTTTTTGACATTTTTTCAAGTCTGGTTTGTCCTGTCGAGCTTCCGAGTGATATTTTACCTATCAAATAACATAAAACAACACAGTAAAAATACTCAAAGTATAACTTAAAGTATTATTTCACAAATGTGTCAATTTAAGGGGATTAGTGAAATTATAAGTGTAAAATGATTGACTTATCGTATAATAAATATGCATTTTTTTAGTATTCATCACAACCCAACCAGCTTATTACTAGTACATAGTATTTAAGCGGAATCTAAAAGAAGAAATTCTTATCTAAGTCAACAATTGTTTTCTTTCTTTCTAAATGATCAAATAAATGACTTCTCCTGTACTATTTACTAGGGGTGAGCAAAATCGGTTTCGGTTCCGGTTCCGCATGGAACCGGAACCTACCCAGAAAAATTCGGTTCCGCACTAAGTGGAATCGGAACCTACCCAATTAAACAGGGTACCCTATTATTCGGTTCCAATCTGGTTCCGGTTCGGTTCCGGTCCGGTTCCGAATTACCCTATTTTAAAATATTTTAATGAAAATTACATTCCAATACAAGTCCGTAGGAAAAAATGGGGACCAAATCGGAGTGCGGAAGCTCAAGAACGAAAAAAATGAAGTTTTTTAATTGATATTGCATTTTTGTGATTAAAAAAAATGAATAAAGAGGAAAATTTCTTTATCATTGGCTGCACCTACAAGACCGGTTCCTTTCTCTGAAGATTCGGTGATCTTCGAGCTAAGAGATGGCAGAGTAAGCAATCACTATCACAACCCATTAGCATATAACATGCATATTATATTTATTGGAAAATATTTTCAGGGACGATACTAGAATCATTTTGATGAGAAATTTGAACAAACACAACCCAACATACTTTCCATATATTTTTTTCACTCGTTGCAAGCCTCTAGCATTGAGATTTACTCTAACAATTCAAGAAAATATGTAGAATTTTATCATTAACGCAATTAAAATTCCTATGCTGCTAATGTTATCACTAATTTACTACTTAACTGCAGTTGGGAGAAATGCGACAAGTAGATGAAACACATTGGTATGGTCACGTACCATTGGCACTCCGACAAGTTCTTGCTTTCGCTAATTATTGGACTGCTTTGGCATCATGATTGAAATCAAATACATTATTTCAATTAGAGAAAACACACAGCAGAAAGACATGAATGTACAGAAAAAACACATGTATATACACAAGCGGCATAGCCGATTACAACCGGTTCCATGGTCCGGTTCCGGTTCCGATCATTTTGGAACCGGAACCTACCCGGATAAAATCGGTTCCTTCATTTTGGAACCGGAACCTACCCGATTACAACCGGTTCCGGTTCCAAACCCGGAAAACCGGTCCGGTTCCAACCGGTTCCGGGTAGACCCGGAACCGTTGCTCACCCCTACTATTTACCATTCTTCCATATACTCATAAAACAAAGTTTTAATCAATATATTGTGCCCACAATATCACAGGTATTTGTTGAAAAGAAAGTAATATTTTTGTCCTAAAATTACATTAGAGTTTACACATTTTGGCAGTGAAAGTTTATTTATAAATATATCTTCAATCCATGTATCGAACTTTGGGCTAGTGACTCTCAAACCAGTGATTTTAGGGCACTAGGTGTTAAGACACCCCCTACAGACTTAATTGCTCGGATCTCAGATAAAAGTGTCCAAAATATATCTTCAATCCATGTATTGAACTTTGGGCCAGTGACTCCCAAACCAGTTGGTTTTAGGCACTGGGTGTTAAGACACCACATACAGACTTAATTGCTCGGATCTTAGATAAACAAGTGTCCGATTCCCTTAGCTTTCTTTTTAACCCTTGTAACGAGCTTTGGGCCAGTAATTCCCAGACCAGTTGGTCTGAGGGTACTAAGTGTCAAGACACCCCTACGGACTTAATTGCTCGAGTTAAAAAGACTACAAAAACGAACTTAATTCAAACTCAATTTTTTTTTTGTTTTTTGTTTTTGTTTTTGTTTTTTTCACTGCCTTTAGGTGTTACCACCAACAAACTAGAGAACTGAATATTACAGAATTTTCGCTTACCACTCATGATCATATGTTACCATGTTGTTGATAATATCTGTCAGATAAGCATATAAGATCAAATTTGATCAATGTTATGGAGAATTCACAAATTTAAATGATTCAAAAAGAAAGGAACGATAAATAACTTGTTACGAATTATATTGAGCTGCGTCTTAGGAGTGAAAACTCCTTACACGACCACCTCTGAACAACAATTCCACTTGGTTTAGAAAACAAATTTGTTGTTAGTTTGTGTGTATATATATGAATATATATTCTTACACACAAAATAACAACAAAGTAAATTTTTTTTTAAAATAAAAACATCAATTAAACATGAAAAGTATCTAGTAAACTATCCCCTAACCAAAATGAGACATTATCCCCACTGTTTAAAGAAAGAGAAGTAGAGTTTAAAAGATATCACATGGTTATTATGGAATTGACAGTTACAGCTACAACTAAAGATTACAGATTAAGGTCCAGGTTTACTTTACGCTTTTTGCCACGATCGTTACCAGACCAGTTCAACTTGGAAAGAATATGGTCGATTCTTGGTTCAAAAGCTAAGACTTGATCAATTAAATCATCTTGTCTTGTAGTTAGGAAGATATCTCTTACCGGTTTTGAAATAAACCCATTTTTTTTGGCATCTTCAAGAAATACAAAAAGAAAATCAAAAAATCCATTAACATTAAACAACCCAATGAGTTTTTGGTGAATATTCAAGTTTGCCCATGACGAAACTATGAATATTTATTTCAACATTCCTAGCTCACTGGGTAAAGTAATGAAAGCATTAGCATGATTGATCATTTTAGTGAGTCTTTCAGACATACTGATGAGTGGTAATTATATCACTATTTCTCATTCATTTAACCTAATATTTTGTATAGTTTCTTGATTTTTGAGAATATTTTGATGTGTTTTGTGTTATTTTGTAGATAAATAAAGTTTCAGGACATTCTGGAGGTGATTTGGAGTAAAACAGTGAAAATTGGAAAAAAAAATGGCATTTTGGTAATTTGGGCGCGTCGCGACGCGCAAGCCTTTGGCGTCGCGACGCCTAACGTGTTCCAAACAGTGCTAACGTGCGCCGGGTCCACAAGTCAGAATCTGAGAAAAGTTTGACTTTGCTAACGTGCGCCGTGCCACGTGTCACTATCACAGTCGATCTGCTAACATGCACCGTGCCACGTGTCATCATCCTACGGTGCCAACTGTCACTTTCGCCACATCAGCGCCACGTCAGCATCAATTATTGACTCACTTATCTGCAAGTGACACGTGGCGATAAGAATTTTAATCAGCCAATTAGAAGCCGCCACATGTCACAATAATTGAGCTCCAACTACCTTGCCACGTGTCACCTTATCACCTTATCCAGAATCTGAAGCCGACAAACCAGAAGCTGCCACGTCGACCAAACGGGCGTCGCGACGCGCGACCCTTACTGACGCCTATAAATAGAGCTCGAAATTTCAGTTTCAGATGTACATTCCTCTCTAATTTCTCTGATGTAAATATGGAGTTTTCTATCTAGTTTCTTTTAAATTTTAGTTTTGTAATTAATTTAATTACTTTATGTAATAATAGTAATTTACTTTCTTTACTTTTTACAGTTTTTACTATTCACCATGAGGAGGTAACTTCCCTCTGCTAGGGTGAAATGTAATTCTTTTACTATTGCTATTTAGATTAATCTCCCTTAAATATAATATATTCACTATTTAAAATATTGACTTAATAAGGATACCGCTATATTGGTCGGTTGGTAATTCATTTTAATATGGTTTAAACCTGACTAAGCAATGATACTGCCAGATTGGTCGGTTGGTAATTAAATTTTCCTACCGCCTATATGGCAGGTTAATTTTGATACCGCCTTTATGGCTGTATGGACTTAATTTACTTAATCAGGTTACTGCCTATATGGCTGGTTGGTAAAATAATCACAAGTTAATATATTATATTAAGGGAGATATCTAAATTATTAGTAGTAAAAGTTGATCCTTTTACCTTAGCATTTTATTTATTTTAATGTAATTTACTTTTCAGCTTTTACTTTACCGCAATTACTTTTCAGCATTTTTTTATGTCTTTTACTTTTAAGTTTTTATTAGCTCTAGTTATGTGTCGTAACTAAGTTAGTTATCTGGGGTTGTGATGAATTCTAATATCACCGGTTTATAAGGGGTTATTTTATAGTTTGGGTAATTTAAAGGTTTACTTATTAAGTCTTAAGCTTAATGTTTCTTATTGTCTGATCACCAATAAGATTGTTGTGGTAAATCTAAAATAAACTTGACAAATGAATTTTAGGTTTCAGCCTTAGACTTAATAGCCCACGATCTTCATTGAGGATAGATAACCCTTTAATAAATTTCCTTACAGGATAGACATATACCTGTCGGGCGGGGTAGCCATAATTGGAACTTAAATTTAATGAATCTAGATAATTTGGTTGACATAGACATATGGTTCAAATGGGTTAAACTGGGTATTTGCGTCTGACCATCGATAGAGGCTTTTGCATAAATTCGTGTTTCTTTGTTCCGGTTAGTAAACCGATTTATTACACAAACATAAAATAATCACATCTTTTAAAAGATATTAGAAAGATTCACAACCCTAGATCTTTGAGTCTTTTGTTATTTTCCTTAGTATTTTATTTTGTTTATTTTAATTAAGGAAAACCACATTCAACCAACCAATCAAACAATCATTCTCTTCTCCCTTTAATTAGATATTTGTAAATAAATAGATTCAACAATTAATAACAACAGTAGGAATTAAGTCCTCGTGGGATCGATATTTTTATACTACTTGAATGATACGTGCGCTTGCGTTATACGCGTGTGTTTGCACCGGTCACATACCTGGGATAATATATTCTTTTCCATTTGATTTTTCGATGATGTTGTCATCTGTTAAGGGTTTTGGAATGATCCCAAAACTTGACTGCCACATTCTTGTACAGTTTTTGAAATACGCCCCATCAGTCCAAGATTGCCACCGCCATATACTAAGTGCATGTTTCTGTTTGCCATAACTCTATCCAATTCTCTTGCTCCCTCAACAAATTCCAGTTTAGTTCTGGAGCTAGTTCCACAAAACACACAGATATTAGTGAATCGCCATTTTGAAGTTGTCTCCATTTGTGCTATCTCCCTTGTTGAAGAGAGAGAAGTGACGAGCTGAATTTATAGATCCTGAAAAGGGTGAGTGATAAATGCACTAATACCTGCAAAATGAAAATTATTAGGTAAATAGATCATGAACAAAAAGGTTAGATACTGTAGGCGAAAAGTAAATCAAAATAGTAATATATACTGGTAGTTGTGATTGTGGCTCACATCTTCCTCTGGTCTTACGTCCAGTAACGGCTTAAACGCCTTCTATGGGTCGGGGATAGGCTTCCCATCCATCTTTCTTATAAACTGACAAACATGGTCTTTTAAAGTCAGATTCCCGAGACTATAATGTTGTTTTTCTTTTTGAAATTGTGTGTGTAATCTATGAATTTCACGATGAACATATCCACTAGGATGCGTCTCAAGAGTTAATGATATATCATCAAAAGGCTCCTTATTTAGTCCATCTCTAATAAATTGAATTTTATCTTCGTGATTACCAGACACCATTCCTAAAGAAAAACAACGAGTGTTGCACCTACAACATGCACACTTATAACAAACACCTAATTGTTTAGCTCTTCGTTTTTCAGAATATGTGCTTTTTCCTGAACCAGATATGTAAGGAATGAAGGAGTCAGGTAAGTTACCTGCCAAGCGAACTTTTGCTTCAATTACCCAACGAATATCACAAGTGTTAAGATTTTGTCGCAAAATCGTCAAATCAATCAATCAAGAATGCACGATTTTTACCGTGGTTCGCCGGAAAAATTCCCTGCTACATCCACGTTGAAATCCGGAATAGGGTAGCTCGCTGCACTAATCAATTTCAAGATTACACACAGAATCTTGAATCCGTTTACAAATTGTAATTCCCCAAATCTCACAAAGAACCATAATCTCTAAAAGTGACAATCTCTCAAATTCCAATTGAAGATTACACTAACTTGGACTTAGGAAATAGGCTTAACACTTAGCCAATTATTAAGGGAATACAAATAATGAAAACTTTCACCTAATACTCAACCTAAGTGCCCTTTATATAGGATGAGCAAATACATGTAATTGGGACAACGACAAGGATTGCGCCACGTGTCCCTTATCCCACGGATGATAAGGCTTCACATTTTACAATCTCCACTTGAAGCCAAAAACATCTATCACTCCCAATCATACACAACGACACACTAAGGCCAAGACAGCACAGCAAACTCACCTACTCACATCATCGCTCATGTCGGCTGCAAGGTCAGCCAACCCCCACCTGCAACAGCTTCATTCAGTGGAGAGTTTTGGTTGCAGTCACAATCTGTCCCCATGTCAGAGGGTTATCTTCTGTTGGAACCTTCTCAATCTCAATCTTACCGCTTGAGATAATTTCCCGCACAAAATGATACTTCACATCTACATGCTTGGTTCTCTCATGATGTACTGGATTCGTGCTTAGATGTATTGCACTCTGCAGCTGTCGTATTTTGGTTAAGATACCCTGAAGCCAAATTGCTTCCTTGAACACATCAGTTATGGCTATATACTCCGCTTCGGTAGTTGACTTTCTTGAGTCTCTGTCACCTGCAAACTCAGAATCAACACACCCTACCAAGTCTAAAGCGTTAGATTTGTTAAAACATAAGCCATAATCAACAGTAGTATTCAAGTATCTTAACAACCATTGTAAAGCACTCCAGTGTGCTCCACCTGGATTAGACATAAACCTACTTAATAAAGATACAGAATATGACAAGTCAGGTCTAGTACTAATCATGGCATACATCACAGAACCAATAACATTTGCATAAGGAACATTTTCTATTTTAATCACCTCAGGTCTAGTGTACGGGCCAAATTTGGGCTAAGCGCAATTTTGTCCTTTTACTCCGGGCCCAAGTTTCTACCTCAGAAGGAAGCCCAATGATTAAAGTGAATAGTGGCCTAGAGATTCATAAGCCCAAGCCCAAGGATGAGCCACGTAACGCCCAGGCTCAATAATGCCACCCACAATCCATCCGTTCCAACCTGCAAGCAGTAATGACACTTCATTAAGTTGGTTACCATGCTTTCTACCGGGCAAATAATCCAAAGACAATCAATAAAGTCCCACATTACTATACCATGGATATATAAGGAACATGACTCCAAGAGGAAGGGCATTCACGTCTGGCTTCTCCTACCCATAGCTTTGGGACATCCTCAAGCTCGCCACTCCTGCCACTTACCGCCCTCACGGCATTCAACGGAGTTCAAGGTAGCATCTAACCTTGACCTTCCATCTATTAACTACCTTTGTCATTTACTGACTTGGGCGTGGAGTGCCCCCGGCACCCACCACACCGGTGGGCAGAGTACTCCCGCTCACTCTACACCTTGTTTTGCAGGATCGCTAGTGCCCCTATATAAAATCTCAATTGTAGACCCCCGGCGAAAACCAGCGTCTACAGTTTGGCGCCCACCGTGGGGCCCTAGCGGTTCATAGCATGCAAAGATCTCTCCATCTACGATCCTTTCAAACACCCATACTTGTAAGGTGTCACACAACGAGCAGACTCTAAATTTTATGATCATCAAATTAGTCATCCTCCAGAGGTAATAACAGAAATTGGAGCACATTTCGTCAACTTCCCAAAGGCCCGAGGCTATAGGTCACCTCAACAATCCTATCATTTGATCCAATGTATTTGTAGCATTCGAGAATATGGCAAGAGGAAATCCACTATTAAATGACCTTCCACTTAATTACCAGAAAAGCCACCATTGTTCTCCAACCGACCAAGCACAACAAACCCATCGCTATATACAAGGAAATGTAAGAGTTTAAAAATTCGACGTGTAAAGATCATCACTTGAACCATTCTACACACTTCCTCCAATCGACATAAGGATACCCTCATAATCCTTCGCCATACTCAATCAACCAAGAAATGACAATGATGAATCTCAATCTCCTTTATACGACATGAAAACGATGCCATCTTCTACAGTCGACATTAAAGGGATTACCAACTCCATTAGATAACATGAAATGATTGCCATCTCCTCTAGACCACACGAAAGGTTAGTAATCCTCTTCAAACGACATGCAATGATTGTTTCCTATTTTCTATATGAAGTGTATGGATTGTCATTAGCTTCAAGCTGCATAGGAAAACCTTAATCATATATAGTAGAAAGAAGAATTTCATAAGCCTTAATCAGGTCCAGTCGACCTCTATCATATCTTGTAGAGTGAGGAGTGTGGACCATGTTGGACCTTCATCGGGTTTATTCGACTATACTCATGAATTTTTATCAGGTCCAAACCTTCATATAGGTCTTGTAGATTCTCAGAGACCTTTATCTAACGGAGTAAGTGAATTCCCTAATGGATCTTTATCCAAGTCATTCGACCGTTGTCTCATGGGTCGAGTCTAGTTGACTGTAGACTCCCCGTATACCTTCATATGGTATGGAGAAGTGTAGACTTTCTTGGACCTTCATTAGGTCCAATCGGTTGTAAACTCTCATGTACCTATATAAGGTATAGTGGCACATTACCTGAGTATAGTGGCACATTGCCTGAGCTAATTGGCATCCTACACGTAAAAGAAAATGTGAATGAAACATGCAAACATGCAACAAAATTCGCATGTGCATGGAAGTGTGTCCATGAAGGTGTGTCCAGTTTACATTTGTCGATCATAAGGAAGCATTCAACCACGCGTAACCTATAAGCTATGCATGAGCTATTGCGAAGCCAACCTACCATATATACCCAAGGCACGTGGAAAAGCATCTATGCACCCAAAAGCGCCACACGTAAAAAGCCATATACAATCGCCAAACATTAAAATCCAAACTAAATGCACCATACCATGTGCAAAAAACTGTCCAAACACCCAATTAAGTTCCACTTCACGTGGGCTCCATATCACTGCCCAAGCAAAATGAGTGAAAACCACGAAAAAAAAAAAAAAAAAAAAAAAAAAAAAAAAAAAAAAAAAAAACACTCAAGCTTCCAAAATGCAAAGCTGCAAGTGGCCCGACAGAAATCCTGCATGATAATGTCGTCCGCCGTGAGGATCAGATATATGTCATTCTTGTGGTCGACAGGGAAAGCTGCTGACTTGATGGTGTTTCCCATGACTCGTCGGACGGACAAGGGTGTGAGGGATTTATCGTGAGGTTGAGGCCTTCGTGTCCAGGGTCCATTCGTAGACATAGTTACGGGTGTAGGCTCCTTATGTCGGGTCACGAGATGAATCCTTTTACCTTCTTGACTCGGATCATGAGATGTAGCTAGTCTACCAACCTTGCATGTCTCATCTCTGTGTCCACACCCATTTGATTCGCCAATGATCACAAGAAGCTCAAAAGATAAGGCCAAGGAAAGAGGTGGCCATTCAACCGACTGTCAGGAACGAAGTGAATCGCCTACACCTCACTTACAACCTCAGCTCATATGATTGCTGTCGACCCTTAGAGTCTTCATGCCGACAGTTTACAATAACGATGACGACAATAAAACATCAAAGTCTCTCTCTCTCTGTCGTTTGATTCGGTCTGGGCTCTCTTTTTGGTTTTAACTTTGTGGTGCTTCATTAAGTCTCACTTCTAGCATGTACGCACTAGCTAGGTTTGACCATGCATCAGTAAAGTTGGGCCGAAGCTCAATGGCAACCAGATAATAGCGAATGGCAAGATCAATATCGCTCTCGTAGGATTTTACGCTGCTGGATCCATACGAGTCGACTGGATATGGGTTTCGCAGACCTGGGAGTGAGAATTCACTCCTCATGAGACTGATTTATATGTCTTAGTCTCGTCACCAAGTCAAAGTAGTTGACAACGTCATCGCAGTATCATGCATGGAGCATAGCAATTATGTGTATGAGAGGCAGACGTGGCTGAACTTCGCTCGAGAAGAATGAATCCTTCTCTAACTTTCATTATGGGAAGAATCGTCAGATGAAGAGTAATCAGGTCATATTTGAAGTTGTGCGAGAGACCCAGTGGAACTCAGAAGAATGGTTTCAAAGCTGAGAGAAACACAATAATTGCGTGTATTAAAGGAACACAAGAATTGGGTGAAACGGTTTTGGGGGTTCTGTAAGCAATGATCAGCTACTTTCTGGAAGAAATGTTCCAAGAAGCGGCGCATAGTGACGATAAGTCACATGGGTGTTGTTTATTTGTCTTTTGTTACTTTAAATGTTCATACTCCCAACCTACATGCACGCCTCCAGTAAAGTAACCTCCCTATATAAAGTGAGTAATGACAAGCACACTACATGTCGGCTCACATAGCTTGCATGGCTCACTTTATGATGTCTATTTGCATAGCTAGCGTAGCTCATTTTGGAATCTTGGCTCATACGACTCTGCAAGTATCAATGTTTGATATCGGGCGGAATTGACATTCAACGCTACACAAATTAAGACCCGACAAAAGCCCATTCGACACTACACATTGAAGTATCTCTGGCAGTGCAAACACTTTGAAGATGAAGAACAAAGTGCAAACTCGGTCCGGGTTCTAGCTGCCATGGAGAGGAGACGTGTTCCCTTGCTCACAATTGGGCCATTTGGGCAGGATTAAACGAGCGGCCCTCAGATTGAGCTGGACTGTTTCTTGAAGCATGGGCCTCATACTACATATATGGTCCTTGTAGAATGAGGAATAAAGACCCTCACTGACCATTGTTAGAATGAGGAGTGAAGATCCTCTTTAATCATCATCAAGTCCAGTCGACCGGGGACATTCCCCATGGACTCATGTCGAGTCAAGTTGTAGATATGGACTACACATGTCATATGAATTTTATCCTGGACCTTCATCTGGTTCAGTCGACTGGGGACATCCCCCATAGACTCATGTCGAGTCAAGTTGTAGACATGGATTACACATGTCGTATGACTTATATCTCCTAGACTCATCAAGTCCAGTCGACCGGGGACATCCCCTATGGACTCATGTCGAGTCATATTGTAGACATGGATTACACATGTCAAGTGAATTATATCCTGAATCTTCATCTAGATCAATCGACCGGGGACATCCCCCATAGACTCATGTCGAGTCAAGTTGTAGACATGGATTATACATGTCGTATGACTTATATCTTCATAGACTCATCAAGTCCAGTTGACCGGGGACATCCCCTATGGACTCATGTCGAGTCATATTGTAGACATGGATTACACATGTCAAGTGAATTATATCCTGAATCTTCATCTAGATCAATCGACCGGGGACATCCCCCATGGACTCATGTCGAGTCAAGTTGAAGACGTATATTACCCATATCGTATGACATATATCTTGACCTTCATCTGGTTCAGTCGACTGGGGACATCCCCCATAGACTCATGTCGAGTCAAGTTGTAGACATGGATTATACATGTCGTATGACTTATATCTTCCTGGACTCATCAAGTCCAGTCGACCGGGGACATTCCCCATGGACTCATGTCGAGTCAATTTGTAGATATGGACTACACATGTCGTATGAATTTTATCCTGGACCTTCATCTGGTTCAGTCGACTGGGGACATCCCCCATAGACTCATGTCGAGTCAAGTTGTAGACATGGATTACACATGTCGTATGACTTATATCTTCCTAGACTCATCAAGTCCAGTCGACCGGGGACATCCCCTATGGACTCATGTCGAGTCATATTGTAGACATGGATTACACATGTCAAGTGAATTATATCCTGAATCTTCATCTAGATCAATCGACCGGGGACATCCCCCATGGACTCATGTCGAGTCAAGTTGAAGACGTATATTACCCATATCGTATGACATATATCTTGACCTTCATCTGGTTCAGCTAACTGGGTACTTCCCTAATGACTTATAGAGTCAAGTTCATGATCTTGACCTTCATCTAGCTCATTTGACTGGACACATCCATGATGGATTAGTAGATTCAAGTTCATAACTTGACATTCGTTCGGTTCAACCAATAGGCAGCATCAACACTCGAGTATGCCTACAAACTATGGCCTCGTCCTAGGCGACACATGCGTCAAGTACTCTCCAAGCCAAGGACTCCTTGACTTAGAGAGTAGGGACAAACTGTACGGGCCAAATTTGGGCTAAGGGCAATTTTGTCCTTTTACTCCGGGCCCAAGTTTCTACCTCAGAAGGAAGCCCAATGATTAAAGTGAATAGTGGCCTAGAGATTCATAAGCCCAAGCCCAAGGATGAGCCACGTAACGCCCAGGCTCAATAATGCCACCCACAATCCATCCGTTCCAACCTGCAAGCAGTAATGGCACTTCATTAAGTTGACTGTTACCATGTTCTAACGGGCAAATAATCAAAAGACAATCAATAAAGGCACACATTACTATACCATGGATATATAAGGAACATGACTCCAAGAGGAAGGGCATTCAACGTCTGGCTCTCCTACCCATAGCTTTGGGACATCCTCAAGCTCGCCACTCCTGCCACTTACCGCCCTCACGGCATTCAACGGAGTTCAAGGTAGCATCTAACCTTGACCTTCCATCTATTACTACCTTTGTTCATTTACTGACTTGGGCGTCGGAGTGCCCCCGGCACCCACACCGGGCAGAGTACTCCCGCTCACTCTACACCTTTGTTTTGCAGGATCGCTAGTGCCCCTATATAAAATCTCAATTGTAGACTCCCGGCGAAAACCAGCGTCTACATCTAGTACTAAGAGAAAACATCTCCTCTTTTCTAGCCGCTTCCCATTCAAGTTTATGGGTAGCCTTTAATGCCTCTCCTAAGCTAGCAGACTCAATCCAATTAATTTCATGACTTGCTATTAATGCACAGAAATACAAATCATTGGTTGAGTAATCATACCTGGTAGGAGGCCTTACCTGCCTCCTACTTCTGTCTCTTGCTAGCTGGTAGTTGGCCAATGTGTCTTGAGGTGTTTCATCATGTTGCACAGTTTGATCCAGTTGATCTACTGTGTCCTCTTCAATTTGTTCTTGTATCTCTGCTACTTCATTTCTGTTTTCCTCCTGGTTATTTCTCATGGGCTGGGTGTCCTCAGATGTCTCCGTGCCTGACATGTCACCGACTTGCTCAGCGGTCCCTGATGTCCTGGCTCCACCTGCATCTGAGCTCCACCTGCAAGATCAAAATATGCTAGATCCTTTTCTAAGGCACCTGCATTGTTGTTAGTAGATTTACAAGGAAAACAAATTTCATTGAATATAACATCCCGACTAACTATGACTTTGACTCCAGGTGATTCCCTTTCCCATAACCTATACCCTTTTGTCCCTTCTTGATATCCTAGGAAAACACACTTGATTGACCTCGGTTCAAGTTTACCTACGGACTGGTGAGCATAAGCTTCACAGCCAAACACTCTAAGGTGTGCAAGCTTATGAGCCCTACCAGACCAGATTTCTTCTGGTGTCTTAAACTGAACTGAACTATTAGGGCTAAGGTTAATCAAATGAGTAGCAGTATTGATGGCTTCACCCCAAAAGGCCCTCGGAAGTTCGGAAGAAAATAAAAGACATCTGATCTTTTCTAATAAGGTTCTATTCATTCTTTCCGCAACTCCATTCTGTTGAGGGGTGTTTCTAACAGTCCTATGTCTCAGGATACCCTCACTTGTACAGTATTGATCAAACTCAGTATTACAAAATTCTAAGCCATTATCAGTTCTCAAGACTTTTACTTTGTTACTAGTTTGATTTTCTACCAATACTTTCTATTCTTTAAATTTAGTCAAAGTTTCATCCTTTGATTTTAGTAAGAATGTCCAAACCTTCCTACTGTAGTCATCAACAATAGAGAGGAAATATTTCTTACCCCCATGTGTCTGGACCTTTGCTGGTCCCCACAAATCACAATAAAGATACTCCAGACTCGCCTTTGACAAATGAATTCCAGTTGGGAAGCTCTGTCTGTGCTGTTTGCCCAACACACAGATCTCACAAAACTCAAGTGGCTTCAACTGGTCCTTTCCAAATTGTCCCTGCTTGCTGAGTACCTGCATTCCTTTCTGGCCTATGTGGCCAAGTCTCAAGTGCCATATATTAGTCATATCAACATTAGAAGTTAAAGCAGAAATGGGTTTATCCAAGAATACATGTTGGCCATTTAGAACATACAATCCATTTCTCTTATACCAGTTAGGATTAGTTTATTACCCTTAGATATGTGCATGTTCCCATTGTGTGCTTTATATGTGAAACCTAATTCATCTAGTGTTCCTAATGATATCAGGTTCCGTTTCAAGTCAGGTACATATCTAACGTCAGTAAGAATCCTAACTTTACCATCATGAAGTTTAAGTGTCATGTCCCCAACTCCCTGTATCCTACAAGTATTGTCATTACCCATATACACAGTCCCTTGGTCAGAATTTCTAAAGTTGACAAACCAGTCCCTATACGGACTCATGTGAAAGGAACACCCAGAGTCCAGAATCCATTCTCTACTAATGTGATCTCTACACACAGTCAATGCCTCAGATAGGCACATCGACTCCTTTTCGGCAGCCACAGTGGCGCTGCCTTCATTTTCCTGTTCCCTAATGAGCTTATAACAGTTCCTTTTAAGGTGTCCCATCTTCCCACAATGATAGCACTTCTTGTCACTATCTTTATTCTTATCCTGTTTTTTCTTTTTCTTGCCTTTAGGTTCTTGGTTACTAGTCTGATGATTATTAGGACCATTATATTTCCTTTCATTTTTTCCTTTCACGAACAAGTTCTCTCCTCCTCTCCTACTGGTTCTAAGTTCTAGCTCTCTAGCCCTTATACCATATATCACCAAGTCTAGCCTAGGTACAACTCCTGTGTACTGTAGAGAATTCTTAACGACACTATATTCATCAGGTAATGCATTAAAAGTATCATAGCTTCGCTAGAGTCTCCTAGGGCTTGGTCAGTTCCTTTAAGGATTTGAGTCATTTTCGTGAATTCATCCAAATTATCATCAATCGACTTACTAGTATCCATCTTGTAATTAAACAAATTTCCTTTTAAGAACACTAAATTTGGTGCAGAAATAACAGAGTATAAAGATTCGAGTTTACCCCAGAGTTGAATGGCAGTGTCCATTCCGTCAACCTTTCTGATGACTGAGTCTCCCAAGTGGAGGAAGATCAAGTAGTAAGCCTCTTCCAGGATTTCGTCCTTCGCTTCCTTTTCCATCTTTGGCCACTTTTCTGGATCCGGTTCCAGTGCCAAAGCCACCTTGTGGTGAGAAAGCAGGACCCTCATCTTCTTCTTCCATGTGGTGAAATCCCCATTTCCGTCAAAGGTTCCAATGTCGAGTCTCATCGTCACATTTCTATTTTCTGGAAACAATGTATCTAAATCCCCCAAATAGTTCGGCTATACACACCCAAACTCAATTTCTCAAATTTCAACAGAGCCCCAATTACCCAATTATACAGACCCTTAAAACAGTCTGTAATTGATTTGGCAACTCTGTGCCTAGATCCCTCGGACAGCAAAGCCTACACCACCAAAACTCAATTTCTCAAATTGCAACACAACCTCAACCGAAAGCTAATCACCCAACCAATGCAGTTAGGCACCACAATGACTCTGCAACACAACCTCAACCGACACCTAATCACTGAACATCACAATTAGGCAGCTTACTGTTCTAATTTCCCACACAGCTCTCGGCAACACAGTGGCTTTTTATGCCCTGTTCAGATCTTCAAACTAGCTTAAACCAATTAATCAGAACCAGACGCAGATTAGGCAACACCAGGCTGCACACTATTTTAAACAAACAACATCATTTGGCGATTCCAATTCCTTTTCTACTCACTCAGTCTCGGTTTGCCTTTCAGTGCCAAGACAGGGCACACGTTCGTCGAAATCAGTTCTTGATTCGGCGTCTCTTTCGGCTGTTCAATCTTGTTCGGCGACCTGCAACTCAGGCGACCGGTGACCAGAAATCTTGGTCTCGGCAGGTCTGTTTTTCGATTCTGGTTTTGGCTGTAATCTTCAATTGAATCTTGCTTTCGTCTGCTTTGATCTGCGTTCTTCAAGATTGACCAATCTTTGGGTTTTGGCTTCAATTCACCCCAATTTTCTTTCTCTGAACTTGAAGGCTTTTCTTTTGGCAGTCCCTTCAAATTTGGCGACTTCTCGTTGCCCTGATTTAGGGTTTTGTTCTTGGCAGGAAATGAGGAAGAGAGTGAATGTGTCTTGGCTTCTTGATCTCGGCTTTTGCTTTGCAGAAATTGAAGGCAGATTTTCTTTGGGCCTTTTTCAGTCTGCTTATCACTTTCTCGCCCCCCTGGAAATCTTTTCTCGTCTCTCTGGCTTTACCGAAAATGGAGAAGGATGAATCTTGGGCTTCTTGATCTTCAAACTTCCTTTTCAGCCCACTGGATTTAATTCCAAAGGCTCTGATACCAATTGTTAAGATTTTGTCGCAAAATCGTCAAATCAATCAATCAAGATGCACGATTTTTACCGTGGTTCGCCGGAAAAATTCCCGACTACATCCACGTTGAACTCCGGAATAGGGAGCTCGCTGCACTAATCAATTTCAAGATTACACACGGAATCTTGAATCCGTTTACAAATTGTAATTCCCCAAATCTCACAAGAACCATAATCTCTAAAAGTGACAATCTCTCAAATTCCAATTGAAGATTACACTAACTTGGACTTAGGAAATAGGCTTAACACTTAGCCAATTATTAAGGGAATACAAATAATGAAAACTTCACCTAATACTCAACCTAAGTGCCCTTTATATAGGATGAGCAAATACATGTAATTGGGACAACGACAAGGATTGCGCCACGTGTCCCTTATCCAACGGATGAAAAGGCTTCACATTTTACAACAAGGAATACCATGAATCATAAGAAGTCTCATTCTTTCTGTGCGTTCTTTGTCAATTTTTGTCAGAGCATTTTGGGGAAGAGAAGGAAAATGTTTGCGGAGGTTTGTGAGAGTTTCTTCCATCCTTTGGTTTTTAGGGTATCAATAATTTTAGGAAACTGAAATAACCGACTTTGAGTCACGGAGTACCGTTATCCGCTGCTTTACCGGGGTGTGAGATAAAAATAAAAAATAAAAATTCTACAAAACTAAGAGAAATGGAAATTAGAGAAATATTAACAGAAAATAAAAGAAACCACATCAATCAAGGTATACTGGGTTTGACAGGAAAAAGATTTCTTGAAATTTTGAGCACTCCAAAAAAGGTTTCAAACACTGTCCATTTACGTTAAATACATCACAATCCCTAGGATTCTCAATGTAAATTACAACATATGGATAAACATGTTTTACAATAAATGGGCCACTCCATTTGGATTTTAATTTTCCAGGAAATAAATGAGGACAAGAATTATAAAGAAAAACTTTTTGATCAACTTCAAATATTTTTCGTGAAATTCACCTATCATGAAAGACCTTAGTTTTAGCTTTAAGAATTTTTGTATTCTCATATGAATCATTCCTTAACCTTTTAAGTTCATTTAGTTGCAATTTACGTTCATGACCAGCATTTTCATGGTTTGAATTAAATGTTGTAATAGCCCAAAATACTTTATGCTCAAGTTCTATAGGCAAATGACAAAGTTTTTCATAAACTAGATGATAATGGGACATTCCCAAAGATGTTTTGAAAGCTGTTCGATATGCCCAAAGTGCATCAGTTAGTCGAAGAGACCAATCTTTGCGATTTGGGTTAACAGTTTTTTCTAAAATTTATTTAATTTCCCTATTTGCTAATTCAATTTGTCTGTTTGTCTGGGGGTGATAAGAGGTGGAAACTTTGTGTGTGACTCCATACTTTTTCATTAAGGACTCAAAGGGTCTATTACAAAAGTGTTTATCTCCATCACTTATGATGGCCCGAGGAATTCCAAATCAACTCAACATGTTTTCTTTTAAAAATTTGATCACAGTTGTGTGATCATTGTCCCGACAAGGAATTACCTCGACCCATTTTGAGACATAATCAATTGCAACTAAAATGTATAAAAAATCCAAATGATGGTGGAAATGGTCCCATGAAATCTATCCCCCAGCAATCAAAGATTTCGATGACAAGAATGAGATTTAAAGGCATCACGTTTCTTTTTGAAATAGATCCCAACTTTTGACAGTTTTCGCAAGTTTTGCTGAAAGTGTGTGTATCTTTAAAAATGGTGGGCCAATAGAATCCACACTGCAAGATTTTTGCAGCGGTTTTCTTAGATGAAAAATGACCTCCACATGCTTCTGAATGACAAAACTGAATAACACCACTTATCTCACTGTCCGGTATACATCTTATGAAAATCTGATCAGGGCAGCATTTAAACATATATGGATCATCCCAATAGAATCTTTTGACTTCGGTCAAAAATTTCCTCCTATCTTGTTGGCTCCAATCTGGTGGTATCTTTCCCGTTGCAAGAAAATTGACAATATTAGTATACCAAGACATTATGTTTACAGAAAATAAGAATTCATCGGGAAAATAATCATTAATGGGAGTGGTATCAATTAGTGACTCGTTTGTGAGTCTCGATAAATGATCTGCAACCACGTTCTTTGCCTATTTCTTATCTTTGATTATGAGATTGAATTCTTGGAGCAGCAAAATCCATCGTATTAATCTTGGCTTGGCATCATGTTTAGACATCAAATATCTAATAGCATCATGATCAGAGTAAACAACAGTTGAAGAACCGATTAAATATGATCGAAATTTATCCAATGCAAATATTACAACAAGTAGTTCTTTTTCTGTGGTAGTATAATTCATTTGTACACTGTTTAAAGTTCTACTTACGTAATATATTACATGCAGCTTACCTTCATTTCTATGTCCTAGCACTGCACCAACTGCATAATCACTAGCATCACACATTAGCTCAAAAGGCAAGGACCAATCAGAAGATTGCATAATAGAAGCAGAAGTCAAAAGACTGATAATTGTTCGAATGATATTTGACATTCTTCTGTCCATTCAAATATTGCATCTTTTAATAGGAGGTTACATAAGGGTCTGGATATGGTACTAAAATTTTTAATGAACCTTCTATAAAATCTTGCATGTCCTAAAAAAGAACGAATGGCTCTGACTGTTTTTTGTGATGGTAATTTAGAAATTATCTCCATTTTTTCCTTGTCAATATTAATACTTTTAGACAACACAACGTGTCCCAAAACAATTCCTGAATTAGTCATGAAATGACATTTTTCCTAATTTAACACAAGTTATTTTTCTTCACATCTTTTCAAAATATTTTCCTGATTATTCAAGCAATTATCAAATAAATTCCTAAAAACAGTTATATCTTCCATAAAGTCCTTTAAACAGTGTTCAACCACGTCATTAAATATGCTTAACATGCATCATTGGAATGTTGCATGTGCATTACAAAGTCTAAAAGGCATTTTCCTAAATGCAAATGTTCCAAAATGACATGTGAATGTGGTATTTTCCTGGTCTTCTAAAGCAATAGGAATCCGATAATAACCCGAGTAACCATTAAGAAAACAATAGTATGGATGTCCAGCTACTCTTTCTAAAATTTGATCAAGAAATGGTAAAGGAAAATGATCTTTTCTAGTTGCGTCATTTAGTTTTCTATAATCAATGCACATGCGCTAACTAGATGAAATGCGAGTTGGGATTAATTCTCCTTTATCATTTTTTAAAACAGTAATTCCAGACTTTTTTGGTACAACATGTGTAGGACTTACCCACTTACTATCAAAAATATGATATATAATGCATGTATCAAGAAGTTTAAGGACTTCTGTTTTTACTATTTCTTTCATGTGAGGGTTTAGTCTCTTTTGGGGTTGATGATATATCATAGCATTATCTTCTAAATGTTCAGTGTGTGCAGATTAATGGATTAATACATTTTATGTCTTTTAAAGTCCATCCAATTGTCAATTTATGTTCTTTCAACACTTTTAAAAGTTTATCTTATTGATCGCTTGTGAGAGAAGAAGAAATTACCACATGATAAGCTTGAGTATCTTCCAGAAATGCATATTTCAGTCATTCGGGCAAAGCTTTTAACTCCAAATTGGATGCTTTTTCGGGTTTTCCTTCTTCCAGTGCTCTCAGTTCTTCCAAATTTTGAATCTTTCCACCGTCTTCTAATACATGTGTAGAATCAAGTATAACTTCATCAATAATATCCGAATCTATTTGCGCACTTGACTCAACAAAATTAGCAGTAAAAAATTCAATGGGATCAGATAAACTCCCCTGAATATGCTAATCAACAATAGGTTCAATTGATTCTACGCTTTCGTTTTCATTATCTTCATCATATGGCTGTTTGCACATATTAAAAATATTTAGTACTAATGTCATGTTGCCAAAAAAGGTTCATGATTCCATTCCCTTGTTAATTCCGATCTCAATTGAATTTCTCGTTCAAATTTCCCAATATCTTGAATTATGTTTTCGTGAAGCTTTATGAGAGCATCTCTACATGAGGATGGTTCAAAAAATTCTTTGATAAACAGCAAGCACCTTTTAACTTGATTTTTCCGTTTCCTGTAACCAAGAAAAATTAGAAACAAGGTCTGTCTATATGTGGGTTTTCTGGGTTCATTTAGGATCAATCAGGACAGTTTGGATCTACACAAATACAAGAAAATAAAAGAAAAATAAGATGCAGAAATTAAATAAAAACAAGATACGAAATAAAAACAAAGAAAAGAAAAGTAGAGAAAGAAGAAATTAATTACATTGTGTTCTCTATCTACTAAATAATACTTCTCCCGGCAACGGTGCCAAAAACTTGACACACTCAAAAAGTGGTCTTTTACTCCCAAGTATAAGAGTGTTGAAGTAATAAAATAACCCTGCAAGTCCGGGATCGATCCACAAAGAAGAGATTTAGCAAAATAGAATTATGAGCAGTGCAAAAAAGAAAAGTTTGATTTGTTGAAGTAGTTGGAGACTTTTAGATTTAAAATGCAACAATAAAATGAAATGCTGCAGTTAGGGGATCCACTTTTAATCTTTTGAACTTAGAAATCTCTCTTAATTATAATATATAAATTGCCATTGTTACCCAATTAATTTATCTTAGGAATTAATTATGCCAATATATAGAACCAGCCATAAAGGCGTTAGTCATTTTTTATCAATAACAAGTCCTGCCAAGGTACTAAGTATGCCAAAAACATAAAACCAGCCATAAAGGCGGTGATACCATTTGTCTATAACAAGTCCTACCAAGGTACTTAATTATGCCAAAAATGTATAAAACCATCCATATAAGTGGTAGCAAGATAAAAACCAGCCATAAAGGCACTAGAAAGATAAAACCAGCCATATAGGCGGTAGCAAGTTAAAACCAGCCATAAAGGCGGTAGAAAGATTGTCAATAAATAATCTAGATCTAAATCAAGTTTTAATCATTAGATTTCAATTTATTTATTATAATAGAAGCGAGTTTAATCTAAGTTTTCATTATAAAAGCTTCACCCTTACCCCAGCAAAAAAAGAAATTAGCTACTCATTTTTTAATTAAACATACTCGTAATTTTATTACTGAAAGAAAAAGATATTACAAACAACTTTAAACACACAAGACACACTCTCTCCAAGATCTATAGAGGAATCAGGAAAGAAAGTATGAAAAATTCTTTTGCTGGACGCTTTAATTTATAGGCAGATTTTGGTCGGTGCGTCGCGACGCTAAAGCTCTACGCGTCGCGATGCAAGTGCCACAGTGGGGACACATGTTGAAAGAATAGCGCGTTCGGTGGTGTCTCTATTTTATTAGGTGCGTCGCGACGCGTCGTCATTTCTGTGTCGCGACGCGAAAGCTGAATTTCCATTTTGCCCTTTTTTCAAGTCTGGTTTGTCCTGTCGAGCTTGCCAGTAGTATTTTACCTATCAAATAACATAAAATAACACAGTAAAAACACTCAAAGCATAACTTAAAATATTATTTCACAAATGTGTCAATTTAAGGTGATTAGTGAAACTATAAGTGTAAAATGATTGACTTATCGTATAATAAATATGTACTTTTTAATATTCATCATATTCGTTATGCCAATCAATTATTACTCAATTTCTTAGTTTATAAGCCAAGAATCCTAAATTATTCTACTGTCTTTCGAGTGCCGAGTGAAAATATTAAAAATTTCCGACTTCGATATCCCTATAAAAATTTAGTAATTAACAATTCATTACAATCTGTGATTATTTTTTAATGATGTCAAAGGAATTATAGACCTCCTAAACTCTAAAAAATTCCTAAGTTATATTTTCTAGATCCTATTCAAAATCTCCTTTTTCCGAGTGATAGATTCTAAATATGGAATCATCTAATTTGTGGCAAGTAACTCAGAAGCATTAAACCAAGAAAATTTAAATAAACTGAATTAAAACTTCATAATAAGTAATTTAACAATCAACACATACGTTCAAACATAGGCTACATCATCATCTACAAGAAGAAAATCAATTCATGACTAAATAGAAAAACAATGTGTTGACGGCTGATTTTGGTCTCAAGAGCAATAAGAGTTTTTTACTCCCGAGACAATCCTCCTCCAACTGTGAATTTGTTTTGTTTATGGGAAACCAAAAGCAAATTTGTCAAAAGATAAGTAAATTCACCAATCAACAAAGAGATTTAACGTGGTTCGGTGGATCAGATCAAACCTACATCCACGGGCACAGAAATGACGATGTTTTATTACCGAAATATGTTTCTCTGATCTGTTTTGTGTTTACAAGTCTAATCACAATTCTCTCTTGTTCTCTTCTCAACTCTCAACTCTCAACTCTCAACTCTCAACTCTCAACTCTCAACTCTGCCTTACAAGCACGCTTTCCCCTCCTATTTATAATAGCAAAGAAATAGTTTTCCTTTTCCCATAAGGATTCCTAGTTGAAACTACCTTCACTTCCTTTATCCTATTATGACACTGACTTATCAATTTTTCCCCATGAAACTAGGATAACTTATCTTCTTATCCGTAAAAATAGGATGTCTTATCTTCTGGAACATATCTCGCTATTTTCTCAGTCTTCATTAGGTCCCTCACGATGGTCTTTTGAACTGAGAATGCTGCTATCGATCTGATAAAGCCCGGTCATCCGATCTTAAGTGGTCGGTTTACCGATCGTAAAGTGCTCGGCCCCTCACTCATGTGGTCGGGTCGGTATTAATGATCCTGACCAAGAAGGGAATTACCTTTTTACCCCAACCGTACTACTTAAATATCATAGGACCTGGAAATACCATCAACATATGTCCCCTAGTTCTCGGTTCCAACGAGTTATACAAGTTGGTGCCGGGAACTATATAAAAAGAACAGTACTCCTAACGAACTGATGGCTGACTTTTTTTTTACATGTTTCTATTCCACTTTTTATCTTTCATAATCTGCTCCGAATAATCTACTGCAAACGATCTCTCGAGGCCCGGCCATGAGGGGACAACCCGAGCCGGAAATTAGATCATGCGGTGGCACATAACCCGACCCCGAACTGGGAGAAACACTTGGCTCAGGGGGATTGTTACGTCCCCAGTCCAAAGAGACAGACTCGGTGGGACGTAACCCGACCCCGAGCTGAGAGAAACACTTGGCTCTGGGGGAATGTTATGTCCCTAGTCCGAAGAGACATACTCGGTGGGACGTAACCCGACCCGAGTTGAGAGAAACACTTGGTTCTGGGGGAATGTTACGTCCCCTGTCTAAAGAGACAGACTCGGTGGGACGTAACCGAACCCCGAGCTGAGAGAAACACTTGGCTTTGGGAGGATGTTACGTCCCCAGTCCAAACAGACAGACTTGGTGGGATGTAACCCGACCCCGAGCTGAGAGAAACACTTGACTCTGGGGGAATGTTACGTCCCCAGTCCAAAGAGACAGACTCAGTGGGACGTAACCCGACCCCGAGCTGAGAGAAAGATTTGGCTCTGGGGGAATGTTACGTCCCCAGTCCAAAGAGACAGACTCAGTGGGATGTAACCCGACCACGAGCTGAGAGAAACACTTAGCTCTGGGGGAATGTTACGTCCCCAGTCCAAAGAGACAGACTCGATGGGACGTAACCCGACCCCAAGCTGAGAGAAACACTTAGCTCTAGGGGAATGTTACGTCCCCAGTCCAAAGAGACAGACTCGGTAGGACGTAACCCGACCCCGAGCTGAGAGAAGCACTTGGCTCTGGGGGAATGTTACGTCCCCAGTCCAAAGAGACAGACTCGGTTGGACGTAACCCGACCCCGAGCTGAGAGAAACACTTGGCTCTGCGGGAATGTTACGTCCCCAGTCTAAAGAGACAGACTCGATGGGATGTAACCCGACCCCGAGCTGAGAGAAACACTTGGCTCTGAGGGAATGTTACGTCCATACTCCAAAGAGACAGACTCGGTGAGACGTAACCCGACCCCGATCTGAGATAAATACTTGGCTCTGTGGGAATGTTACGTCCCCAGTCCAAAGAGACAGACTCGGTGGGACGTAATCCGACCCCGAGCTGAGAGAAACACTTGGCTGTGGGGGAATATTACGTCCCCAGTCCAAAAGACAGACTCGGTGGGACGTAACCCGACCCCGAGCTGAGAGAAACACTTGGCTCTAGGGGAATGTTACGCCCCCAGTCCAAAAATACAGACTCGGTGAGATGTAACCCGACCCCGAGCTGAGAGAGACACTTGGCTCTAGGGGAATGTTACGTCCCCAGTCCAAAGAGACAGACTCGGTGGGACGTAACCCGACCCCGAGCTGAGATAAATACTTGGCTTTGGGGGAATGTTACGTCCCCAGTCCAAAGAGATAGACTCGGTGGGACGTAACCCGACCCCGAGCTAAGAGAAACACTTGGCTCTAGGGGAATGTTACGTCCCCAGTCCAAAGAGACAGACTCGTGGGACGTAACCCGACCCCGAGCTGAGAGAGACACTTGGCTCTGAGGGAATGTTACGTCCCCAGTCCAAAGAGACAGACTCGGTGGGACGTAACCCGACCCCGAGCTGAGATAAATACTTGGCTCTGAGGGAATGTTACTTCCCCAGTCCAAAGAGACAGACTCGGTGGACGTAACCCGACCCCGAGCTGAGAGAAACACTTGGCTCTGCGGGAATGTTACGTCCCCAGTCTAAAGAGACAGACTCGATGGGATGTAACCCGACCCCGAGCTGAGAGAAACACTTGGCTCTGAGGGAATGTTACGTCCATACTCCAAAGAGACAGACTCGGTGAGACGTAACCCGACCCCGATCTGAGATAAATACTTGGCTCTGTGGGAATGTTACGTCCCAGTCCAAAGAGACAGACTCGGTGGGACGTAATCCGACCCCGAGCTGAGAGAAACACTTGGCTGTGGGGGAATATTACGTCCCCAGTCCAAAGAGACAGACTTGGTGGGACGTAACCCGACCCCGAGCTGAGAGAAACACTTGGCTCTAGGGGAATGTTACGCCCCCAGTCCAAAAATACAGACTCGGTGAGATGTAACCCGACCCCGAGCTGAGAGAGACACTTGGCTCTAGGGGAATGTTACGTCCCCAGTCCAAAGAGACAGACTCGGTGGGACGTAACCCGACCCCGAGCTGAGATAAATACTTGGCTTTGGGGGAATGTTACGTCCCCAGTCCAAAGAGAAGACTCGGTGGGACGTAACCCGACCCCGAGCTAAGAGAAACACTTGGCTCTAGGGGAATGTTACGTCCCCAGTCCAAAGAGACAGACTCGGTGGGATGTAACCCGACCCCGAGCTGAGAGAGACACTTGGCTCTGAGGGAATGTTACGTCCCCAGTCCAAAGAGACAGACTCGGTGGGACGTAACCCGACCCCGAGCTGAGATAAATACTTGGCTCTGAGGGAATGTTACTTCCCCAGTCCAAAGAGACAGACTCGGTGGGACGTAACCCGACCCCGAGCTGAGAGAAACACTTGGCTCTGTGGGAATGTTACGTCCCCAGTCCAAAGAGACAAACTCGGTGGGACGTAACCCGACCCCGTGCTAAGAGAAACACTTGGCTCTATGGGAATGTTACGTCCCCAGTCCAAAGAGACATACTCGGTGGGACGTAACCCGACCCCGAGTTGAGAGAAACACTTGTTCTGGGGGAATGTTACGTCCCCTGTCTAAAGAGACAGACTCGGTGGGACGTAACCGGACCCCGAGCTGAGAGAAACACTTGGCTTTGGGGGATGTTACGTCCCCAGTCCAAACAGACAGACTCGATGGGATGTAACCCGACCCCGAGCTGAGAGAAACACTTGACTCTGGGGGAATGTTACGTCCCCAGTCCAAACAGACAGACTCGGTGGGATATAACCCGACCCCGAGCTGAGAGAAACACTTGACTCTGGGGGAATGTTACGTCCCCAGTCCAAAGAGACAGACTCTGTGGGACGTAACCCGACCCCGAGCTGAGATAAATACTTGGCTCTGAGGGAATGTTACTTCCCCAGTCCAAAGAGACAGACTCGGTGGGACGTAACCCGACCCCGAGCTGAGAGAAACACTTGGCTTTGGGGGAATATTACGTCCCCAGTCCAAAGAGACAGACTCGGTGGGACGTAACCCGACCCCGAGCTAAGAGAAACACTTGGCTCTATGGGAATGTTACGTCCCCAGTCCAAAGAGACTGACTCGGTGGGACGTAATCTGACCCTGAGCTGAGAGAAACACTTGGCTTTGGGGGAATGTTACGTCCCCAGTCCAAAGAGACAGACTCGATGGGACGTAACCCGACCCCGAGTTGAGATAAACACTTGGCTTTGGGGGAATGTTACGTCCCCAGTCCAAAGAGACAGACTCGGTGGGACGTAACCTGACCCCGAGCTGAGAGAAACCATAATGGCCTCCTCGGCGGAGCGAAATCCAACCCCGAGCCGAATAATCAAGTGGCCTCGGCGGAACGAAATCTAGCCACGAGCCGGATAACCATGTGGCACACAGAGGCCTCGATGGAACAAATCCATCCCCGAGCCTACACCACAAAACCTCGGCGGAATGAATCCAGCCCCGAGTCGGTGGCACACAGGGCCTCGGCGGGACAAACCCAACCCCGAGCCTACACCACGAAACCTCGGCGGAACAAATCCGGCCCCGAGCTGGTGGCACACAGAGGCCTCGGTGGAACAAATCCAGCCCCGAGCCTACACCACGAAACCTCGGCGGAACAAATTCGGCCCCGAGCCGGTGGCATATAGAGGCCTCGGCGGAACAAATCCAGCCCCGAGCCTTGACAGATGAAAGTCATGGGGTAGTTACGCTCCGGCTTCGGGAGTTTGATCCTACCACGAAGGGTTCACGCGCTCCCTCATACACTTCATCCCTTGACGCAATCCTGATCCTAAAAAATGAAGTCAGTCGAGTCAGATCACTTCTGCCTGGGATTTTTATGATAGCACCTGTGATTGGCGGGCCATGGGTTTGGTGCCTTTCCTGATCTCAGATCATTCCTTCACATCGAGTATATCCTTAAAATATTGAATACGACTTTCAAGTCGGTCGGTTTCTGGAGGAGTTTGACAAAGAACCTTCAGTCCGCCTGCTGCTCCATCGACCAGAATCAGGTTCAGGTGGTGCCGCCTGACCAAAGATTTCACTTTGCCTGGCACCACTGCCCCATCGATCCTCGGATTGAGAATGTTGTGATTGCCCTGCACTGGCAACTTCAATTTTCCCGCGCAGGTGCCTGGGAACGTATTTTCCAGGGGCCGGTGCAGCTGCTGCTGCAGCGGGAATAGCAGCTGTTCCAGACTCCAATGCATGAACAAGAGGCTCTTAAGGTTTAGTAGCCCCATCAGATGACCTTCCCAATAATGTTTCTCTTGTGAGCCGTTCTTTTTCTTCCAGCTCTCGCTTTCTTTGCCTCCATTTTTCAGCAATCTCATCTAATTTTGCCTTGCGTTCAACTTCTTCCTTTCTTCGTCTCTCAGCCTCTTCGCGCTTACGAACTTCTTCCTCCTCACGTAGCTTTTCCCGCAACAACCTTTCTTCTTCTTTTCGCCTTTCACGGTCTTGTCTCTCAATTTCTTTCCTTATTTGTTCTTCCATCTTCCCCATCCATTCCGCTGTTGAACTCCCTGACGACCGGTGATTTCCATCTTCTGCCATCATCTTACCACGCGAGCTGCTTTTCGTTGGAGGTCCCCACAGACGGCGCCAACTATTGACGGTTGATTTTGGTCTCAAGGGCAATAAAGGTTTTTTACCCCCGAGACAATCCTCCTCCAACTGTGAATTTATTTTGTTTATGGGAAACCAATAGCAAATTTGGCAAAAGATAAGTAAATTCACCAATCAACAAAGAGATTTAACGTGGTTCGGTGGATCAGATCCAACCTACATCCACGGGCACAAAAAGGATGACGTTTTATTACCGAAATATGTTTCTCCGATCTGTTTTGTGTTTACAAGTCTAATCATAATTCTCTCTTGTTCTCTTCTCAACTCTCAACTCTCAACTCTCAACTCTCAACTCTGCCTTACAAGCACGATTTCCCCTCCTATTTATAATAGCAAAGAAACAGTTTTCCTTTTCCCATAAGATTCCTAGTTGAAACTACCTTCACTTCCTTTATCCTATTAGGACACTGAGTTATAAAATTTTCCCCATGAAAGTAGGATAACTTATCTTCTTATCCGTAAAAATAGGATGTCTTATCTTCTGGAGCATATCTCGCCATTTTCTCGGTCTTCATGAGGTCGGTCACGATGGTCTTTTGAACTAAAAATGCTGCTATCGATCTGATAATGCCCGGTCATTCGATCTTAAGTGGTCGGTTTACCGATCGTAAAGTGCTCGGCCCCTCACTCATGTGGTCGGGTCGGTATTAATGACCTGACCAAGAAGGGAATTACCTTTTTACCCCTGCCGTACTGCTTAAATATCATAGGACCTTAAAATATCATCAACACAATGTGAACATGGTCAAGAACATAATGGATATTATTACAGTTTAAAGAAAGAAACTAGAAGATAAAACCCGAATCGAATCCCTTCATCTTCGGATCTCACCACTTTCGTTTCCTCTTATCGCTCTTCAATCCTCTCATTAGATCTCTTTAAATTATGTGTTTAGAGCTCTATTGATGTGTTTTTCCTCATCTCTTAGGTTTTGGACGAGCTCATATATTTATAGGAAAGTTTGGGGAGTCCTCCTGCTTGTAGAAAATAGATTTCCTAGTTTGAAAATCTTTCGGGATGTCGTGATGCCAACTTTCCTAATCTCCCATGTTAGGGTGATTGATTTTTTTTTTTTACGTATTTTCCTTTCTTGCGTGATTCATTTACATCTTTAAGCTCCCAAAATACGTACGTTATTCTTAAGATCCATGCCATAATGCTTCATATCAATAAAACACAAAACAAACTACAAAACACATAAAATGGAAAAAAAAAACCTAGTAAAATAATAAGCTAAGAATGTATGAATAAGTGGGTATAAATCGCACTTATCAAATATCCCAAAACTTAAGATTTTGCTAGTCCTGAGCAAAAGACTAAATAAAAGTAAACAAATAAATGTAACTAAATTAACTAGGCCACTTTCGTAGGGATCACGATTACATTTTACGTATGCAACAAGCCTTTAAACCTCTAGGCGGTCTTAGTGGACGAGTTATAGTCTCGCGAGGGCTTGCGGCGACAACACCCACAAATTTCATTCACATGCACATACAATCATGCAAAAATAATAAAACAAATAAATCAGTCTCAGTAGTTTCACATACTTTTGACCTCAAAGAACGTATACCAATGAAATCAGAGAACCTTCAAAGTACTCAATGCAACTTAAATCCAAGTTCTTAAATAAATTATCTAAGCCAGACTCACAGTGTGTGTGTGTAAATGATCGGTCACAGCTCGACTTCTAAGTAGCCAACTCAATGATTTCGTCTCACAATTAGGATTCGATAGGTCTAACCAACCTATATATCCCATAAGTCCTCTGTATTTTCCTATTAAGCTCGATATGATATGGGTTCTCCTTTTCATAATATTTTGACTCAAATACCATATAAGGTAACATTTCTCCTTATAATGGTCATAACACTCGCCCATGTGTAGCTTCACGCTTATCTGTCATATGTGGTTTATCTTTTTTTTTTTAAAAGTATTTTTTACTTTTATGCTATTTTCATATTTCTTCAAAAGATATCTTTCTTTTTCTTCTTTATACTCTGTTCATACCATATATCATAAATAACTACAAACAGAGACAGATATATGAGCAAACGATCATTCATCTTCAAACAATTTCTTCAACTAGTCACTTTATCAAATACATAGGCTCTTACTATTAGAAACCTACTTTTATGTGCTTACGAGTCTAACCTATATCGCCTACTCAAGTCATCGGATAAAAATTAATTGGGCACTTATCATTTCTAAAATTTCATCCTAAAGCAGACAAAACTCATCATTTGGACATACATTTTACTATATAGGACTTAAAAAAATAGATTTTTTCAATAGTAGGAACTAACACTAACACGAACATGCACACACACCCAAACTTAAAACTTGCATTGTCCTCAATGTAAGAGAAACATAAAGAAACAAGAGTGATGAATAACACTACCGTGTATGGAGTTGATCAGGCTCATACTAGTCAAAATTTGGTTGCACGGGTTGTGTGAGTTGCACTTGTTCCTGCATAAATACACATGCAAACTAATAAACAATAAAATGACACACTAAAATAAAACTAAAGTAAAGAAAACAAAAATTAAATGCATGGGTTGCCTAATCACTAGCGCTAAGTTTAACGTTTTCAGCCAGACGTAAGCATCCAAGTGGTCATGATGGCTTTGATGTAGTAGACCGACTAGTCTCATGTGCTTTCTTCTTTGTTATCCACCGGTGATTATGAAATGAAAAGTACTACTTAGCTGGATGCGTCAGAGCAACTATGGAAGGTCCGCTAGGATCTTTTAATGGTTCAGATATTGGCTCTACTATTGGGTTATGATCTGTAGATTGTTCGCCTGTTGAAAATTCTAGACTGCACATGGCAAAATTAGCTTCACCTCTTGTTTATCTTTACATGGATCTTCTTCAAGTGGGCGTTGACTATTAAATTCCTCTTATTGCAACGCCTTGGGAATGACTTTAGTTTTAACTGCGGAGGATCTTCTTTGCATGGCTTCACTATGCTTGTTGGTTGCTTGACTATTGGTTCACCCTGCGTGTTGGCTTGAATACATGGAGATGTACCTAACACATGGTCATTGTCCATTGTAACTACCTTCTCTACAATGTATATCCTACGATATTCTTTATCATATTGAGGACTCGACATGGCTCTGAAAACACTAAAGGTGACTTCTTCGTTCTACACTCGCATTGTCAGTTCACCTTTCTTCATATCAATGACTGCTATGCCTGTTTCCAAGAAAGGTCTCCCAATGATGATTGGGATGTCATGATCCTCCTCCATATCAAGGACAAGGAAATCAGCGGGAAAATAAAACTGATCCACCTTAACCAACACATCCTCTACTATTCCTCGCGGGTAAGTGGGGGACCTATCTGCTAGCTGCAATGTGACGATGGTTGGCTTTGCCTCTCTAAAGCCCAATTATTTGTAGATGGATAAGGGCATGTGATTGATACTCGCACCCAAATCGTATAACGCCTTACCAAAGTCTCGATTTCTAATAGTGCACGGTATGGTAAAGATGCCAGGATTCTTCAACTTTAGAGGGAGATTCTTCTATATGATGGCACTACACTCCTTTGTGAGTGCTACTGTTTCAAAATCAGCTAGCTTCCTCTTCTTGGACATCATCTTCTTCATAAATTTCAGAGAATTAGGCATTTGTTCTAAAACGTCTGTGAATGGGATGTTGATAAGGATCGTTTAAAAGATGTCAAGAAATTTGAAAAACTGATCATCCAATTTCTTCCTTTGAAATCACTGAGGGTATGTCAAAGATGTCTTCGAGATGATGGTGGCTTATACGGAAGAGCTGCCGCACTATTATCTTCTTTTGTAATTGTTTTCTCATGAAATACCGCTTCTTTGTCTTGACTGCCTAGGTCTTTAGGGGTATCTCTAATCTCTAATCCACTCCTAAGGGTAATGGTGTGACACTGCTCCTTAGGGTTGATCTTGGTATTGCTAGAAAATGCCCATTTCTATTGATTTTAAATAGAAGAAGAAAATTAACCTATTTTAACTTCTTGTTGGCCCTATATTGTCCATGTGTGTTTCTATATTATTCAGCCTCGACTCATTCTTCTCAAACCTCTCTGAAGTTTTAGCAACGGATGTGATAATAAGGTATTTTAATGATGGTTTCTGCTCAGTCATTTGATTGTTGAAGCCATGAGGAGGTTGCAAGGCATTCTCTGTGTTCGCATGTGACAAGTTCGAATGATAATAGTTAGACATATGATTACCTCTATAGTTTTTGAAGTTTCGATTGTTCACATACTAGGCTTACTCAAAACTTACTCCTCTGTCCGGTAAGATCATTCAATTAGCAGCAGCAGCTTTAATAGATGGTTGGGCCATTTCATTGGTCAGTGATGCTATATAAGTCATGAGGACACTTGAGCTGTAAGTGTAACAATAGGATCCACCTCGTGTATACCTGCCACCTTAATCATCGTCGAGCATTCACTTAGCCATTGAAAAGTGGTAACAACCATCTCCTCCAATAGAGCATAAGCATCTTCAACAGTTTTCTTGAACATGGTTCCTCTAACAGCTGCATCAACTATAGTCCTATTAGAACCATTCGACCCATTATAAAATAGTTGAATCTGGACCCAGTCTTCATAATTGTGTTGTGGACATCTCCTGAGTAGATCTTTAAAGCCCTCTCATGCTTCATACAGGTTCTCGGTCTCTAGCTGCTTAAATATGTTAATTTCCGTTCTCAGCAGGGCTGATTTAGCGGGTGGAAAGAACTTCTCAAGAAATCGTGTGGCCATATTGATGGACACTAAAAAGTGTACATTTATTATAAGAGAAAATAATCATTTTACCTCATTTATTTAGCACATTTGTAAAATAATAATTAAATTTATATTATATATATTTTTATTGTCATTTTTATTTCTTATGTAGGTGAAATAATACTTAGGATGCTTAACTAGAAAAACGGACATGAAATTTAGATTTTGGAGGCTAAAAATTTAAAAGAGCGTTCTAATAGTGTACAATTTTGGAAATTCCAACCTTTCATAATTTTCGTATTTTGGCCATAACTTTTTACACCGATATCGGATTAAGGCGATTCTAGTTTCAAATTAAAGAAGACTCAAATATCTACAACTTTACTGTTTACAAGATTTTCTAATTCTGAAGTGTTCAAGGCCGCAATTGATGAAATATCCAAAATGTGTTATATGTAATTATTAAAAGCACAAACAAACAAGAAAAGACCAAAAAATATAAAATAAAAACAAATAAATTTGCCTCCACATTTCGGTGGAAAGGTGGAGGATTTGTCAAAGCTTGTAAAGAAATTTGCATGCTTTGACAAAACAAGTAAAAAAAAAAATAGAAGTGAGAGATTTCTTACAATTTGCTTGCTTTGACAAAACAAGTAAAGACAAAAAAATAAAAATAGAAGTGAGAGATTTCTTTTAATTCTCTATAAAAATTTGTGGAGTTTCAGCTCTTAGATGTTTTATTTTTAAAACATTCTTATAAATTCTTTTTCTTTCAGTGATAAATTTTTGAGTGTTTTTATTCAAATCATGAGTAACTAACTTCATTTTGCTGGGGTAAAGGCTGAAGCAATTAATATAAAAATATAGATTAATCTTATTTATATTATAAATTATAAATTATAATATAATGATTAATATTTAATTTAAATCTCGATTAATTATTGACAAACTTTGCTACCGCTTATATGACTGGTTTTATTTATTTGGCATAATTGAGTACCTGACTGGACTTGTTATAGATAAATATTATCACTGCCTTTATGGCTGGTTTTATATGTATTGACATAATTAATTCCTGAAATAATTTAACCGGGTAATAATGACAATTTATATATTATAAAAAGTAAGATATCTAAATTTGAAATATTAAAAGTGGATCATCTAACCCCAATATTTTATTTTATTATTGTAATCTAATTTAATATATATAATCACTTCAAACAAATCAAACATTTTTATTTTTATTCAATTTGGCATCGTTGCCGAGGAATATAATTTAGTAGATATAATAATAATTTTTGTTTTTCTTTCTTTATTTATTTTTTTGTATTTTTTTTTTATTTTCTACATCTCATTTTCTTTCTTCTTTGCATTTGTGTAGATCCAAAATGTCCTGATTGATCCTAAATGAATCCTGAACTCAGACATCCCACATACAGACAAACCATGTACTTAATTCTTCAAGGTTATAGGAGACAGAAAAATCAATTAAAATGGAACTTGCATTTTGCCAAAGAATTTCTTGAACCATCCCTATCTAGAGATTCTTCCATAATTTTTTATGAGAACTTAATTCTAGAGATTAAGACAGCTGAACGAGAAATTCAATTGAGATCTGAATTGACAAGAATCAGAGGATATTTTTAGATCTAATCACTATATTTGTAATTTTTTTCTTTTGTAATTTTTTTTTTATCTCAACTTGTTTATTATTTTGTTAATTTTTTTTGTAAGTATTGCATTTGCATATTTAAAATTTAGCATATAATCTACATTTAGGTTGCATTAGACTTTGGTCTCGATCATCTAGCAGTAGATTAAATAGAGTCTCCATCACTTTCACCATCAGTCAAAATGGTCGAGAACCAAAATGAAAATCCACCTGCCCGAGTTGAAAATCTAGTTGGTCAGGAAGAAAACGAGTCTCCGCATGACGATCTTAATCATCCTAAGTCACTCAAACCATTCATGAATCCCACTAGGATAGGATCACCGTCTTGCATTGTTTTCCCCTAGATGCATCACGTTTCAATTTTAAACCAGGTGTCATCCAATTTTTACCCACATTCCACTGTCTAGAATCAGAAAATCTTTATCAGCATTTAAGAGAATTTGAAGAGTTATGTAACACTTGCACATATCAAAATTACAACATGAATATAATTCGACTCAAGTTTTTTCCCACTTCATAGGACAAAATCCTTCAAGAGGAGAATCACAACTTTCACACAAGAGTCGGGGGAACATTTTATAAATATTGGGAGAGATTTAAATAAATATTAAATATTTATTCATATCACAGGTTTGAAACATGGAGGCTGGTTTCCTACTTTTACGAGGGTTTAACACCCAAAGGTAGACAAGTAGTGGAAATGATGCGTAATGGTGAGTTTAGGGACAAAAATCCCGAAGATGCACTAGATTACCTAGAACACATAACAGAAAATGCACAACAATAGGATACAGTTGGCATTTATGAGTCGCCTGTAAAACTACAATCATCTGGTAGAGGTATGTTTAACCTTAGGGAAGACCATGACCATTCTGCTAAATATACATCTCTATCTAAAAAAGTCGAGGCATCAGAAATGAGAATGAGTGATCATGTCGAGTAAATTCAAGAAGTCACATTTCAAATATATAATTCAAATGAACATGTCACACAAGTTTGCCCAACCTTGCCAGCCTTGCAGGAATGTCTCCATGAGCAAGTTAGTTCCATAAACACCTTCAAGAGACAAAATCCAAATCCGTACTCCCAAACCTACAATTCTGGTTGGAGAAACCATCCAAACTTCAATTGGAGGAATGATAACCAAGCACAACCATCGTAACAACCTCCCCAGGTACACAAAAATTTTCAAAATATCAAGAATTATGCACCATATATCCACCGCTTAGGAAAATCCTTGAGGATATCTTGCATGCATTCATTGAGAAACATGAAGCCATTAATAACCAAAATGTACAAACATTGATTGATCTGAAAGTTACTTTCTCCAAAATCACATATGCATTGACCATTAATGAGAAAGGAAAGTTTCCTGTACAATCACAGTCAAACCCCAAGAGTCATCAAAACCCTCTCGAGGGTACTTCTGGTAGTCAACACATAGACCAAGTCAAATATGTTATTACTTTTCGCAGTGGTAAGGTCATCCACACACCGATTCTTGAACATTATGAAGTTGAAAATAAATTAGATTCAGAGGGTGGGTAAGGAAGGGGTTGATGAACTATCACCTATCGTTGATGATAATAATTTTTCTTATGTACCTCTATTTCCTCAAGCATTAAAAACAAAGAAATTGAACCATTCCCCAGAGATATATGAAATATTCAAACAGGTAAAGGTCAATATTCCTTTGTTAGATTCCATCCAACAGATACCATATTATGCCAAATTTCTGAAAGACTTGTGCACCGTTAAAAGAAAACATCAGGTAAGAAAAAAATCTTTTTTAGCTGAATATGTAAGTTTCATTCTCTCAACCAATAATGCATTAAAATACAAGGACCCTGGTTGTCCAACTATTTCATGTATGATGGGAAATTAAAAAAAATTGAACTTGCTTTGCTTGCTCTTGGAGCCAGTGTTAATTTGCTTCCATTTTCGGTTTACCCACAACTTAATATTGGCGAGTTAAAACCAACATAAACTACTTTTTTACTTACCGATATATCGGTCAAGGTACTGAAAGGAATTATTGAAGATGTGTTATTACAAGTCGATAAATTCATATATCATGTGAATTTATTGTCTTGGAAACATAACCTATAACAGACAGTTATAAGCCAATTTATGTAATACTTGGTCATCCATTTTTAGCAACAGCTAATGCTTTAATTAATTACAGGAATGAAATAATGAATTTGTCATTTGGCAATATGATGCTGGAGCTTAATGTTTTTAACATGTGCAAACAACCATACGATGAGGACAGTGAAAACGATAGCATGAAACTAATTGAATCAATTTTGGAGGAACATATTCAGGGGAGTTTATCTGATCCCATGGAAATTTATAAGAAAATTGGATGGGAAACATATCCTCGACCTATAGAAGGCGTTTAAGGTATTACTGGACATAAAACCAAAGGAAGATGTGAGCCACAATCACAACTACCAGTACATATTGTTTCAATTTATTGCTTTGATTTCCTTTCCTTTAAATTACTATTTTGATTTACTTTAATTTAATGTTTTAATTTCCTTTACTTTAATTTTTCCGATAGAATCTAAATTTTTTGACTTTTACAATTTATTTTACTGTTCATCTGACAATTGTCATTTTACAGGTACTAGTGCTTTTATTACTCACCTTTTTCAGGATCCATAAAATACAGCTTATCATTTCTTTCTTTGACACATCCAGATTAGAGAGAGAAAAAATGGAGAAAATTTCAAGACGACGAGTCACTAATATCTGTGTATTTTATAGAACTAGCGCTGAAACTAAACCAGAAATTGTTGAGGCTGTAAAAGAATTGGGTGGAGTTATGGCGGAAAGAAACATGCACTTAGTATATGGCGGTGACAATCTTGGATTGATGGGATGTGTTTCAAAGCTGTGCAAAAAAGTGACAGTCAAGTTTTGGGGATCATTCCAAAACCTTTGGCAGACAAAAACCTTATCGGAAAATCAAATGAAGACGAATGCATTGTCTCATGTATGTCTGAAAGACTTACTGAAATGATTAGTCACGTTGACGCTTTTATTGCTTTACCAGGTGGGCTAGGCACGCTGGAAGAAATATTCACAGTAGCATCATGGGCGAACTTGATCATTCACCAAAAATCCATTGGACTACTTAATGTTGATCATTTTTTTGATTTTCTTTTAGTATTTCTTGAGGATGCCAAAAGACTTGGGTTCATTTCGAAACCGGTAAAAGATATCGTCCTAATTGAAATAAAAACTAATGAATTAATCGACCAACTCTTAGCTTATGAATAAAAAATCGACCCCATTCTTTCCAAGTTGAACTGGTATGATAACGATCGTGGCAAGAAGTCGTAGATTCAATTGTCAATTACAAACTAACGAGGTGATGTCTTCTAAACTCTACTTCTTCTTATTCAGACATTGGGGACAATGTCTCAATTTGTTTGGGAGAGATGATAGTTGACTAGATAATTTTCAATTCTATGTTTCATTGTTGTTTTTTTTTTCAAGAAAAAAATTTATTTTCGTTTTTGTGTTGTTATTTTATGTAAAAAAAAAAATTCTTTGTTGTTTTGCTTTGTTGTTATTTTGTGTGTAAATTTTTTTTTTATTTTCTTTTGATTTTGTTTTGTGTTTTTTTTTTATAAAAAAAATTACACACAATCCAACAACAAATTTTTGACTAACTAAGTGAAGTTGTTGTTCATAGATGGCAGTGTAAGGAGTTTTCGCTCATGAGACGCATCTCAATGTAATTCGTAAGAAATTATTTTTGTTTTTTTCCTTTTCAATCATTTAAATTCATGAATTCTCTATAATATTAATTAAATTTGATATTCATATGCTCATTTGACAGATATTATCAACATACACGGTAACATATGATCGTGGATTGTAAGTGAAAATTTTGTAATATTCTATTCTCTAGTTTGTTGGAGGTAGTACCTAAAGGTAGTGGAATTTGCGTTTTTATTAAAAAAAAATAATCAAGCTTTTACTTAGTAACCAAATATCTTTCCTCAGCAAGCAGTAATTGTTCGCGTAAAACGGTATAGTTTGAATTATTATTATTTTTAAAAAAAGATGATAATAATAATCAAGCTTTTACTTAGTAACCAGACTCTTGCCTCAATAAGCAGTGATTGTTCGCGTAAAACGGTAGAGCTTGAGTTGTTTAAAAAAAATATGCGAATAAGTTCAATTCCGTAGCCTCTCTAACTAGAGCAATTAAGTATGTATGAGTGTTTTAACACTTAGTGCCCTAAGGCCAATTGGTCTGGGAGTCACTGACCCAAAGCTCGTTACATGGGTTAAAGAGAAAGTTTAAGAAAATCAGATACTTTTTCTTTTTAACATATGAGATCCGAGCAATTAAGTTCGTAGAGGTGTCTTAACACCTAGTGTCCTAAAACTAACTGGTTTGGGAGTCACTGGCCCAAACCTCATTACAAGAATTGAAGATGTATTATTATTAAAAAAAAAAAACTATTTTTGTATTTATAAATAAACTTCCATTACAAAAAAAGGTGTGAACTCTAATACAATTTAGGAAAAAATATTACTTTCTTTTTAAAAAGACATGTGAATATTGTGGGCACAATGAATTAATCGATACAATATTTTATGTGTGTATGGAAGAAGGGTAAAAAGTACATGAGAATTTACTTATTTGAGTATTTAGAAAGAAAGAAAACAATTATCAACTTGGATAATAATTTTTCTTTTAAGCTTTCACTTAAATTACTAGGGACTAGTAATAAGCTGGTTGATGGGGTGTGATAGACACTTAAAAGTGTACATTTATTATAAGAAAAAGTAATCATTTTACACTTATAGTTTCATTAATCTGATTTATTTAGCACATTTGTAAAATAATAATTAAATTTATGTTATATATTTTTTATTATGATTTTTATTTCTCATGTAGGTGAAATAATAATTTCGATGTATAACTAGAAAAATGGACGTGATATTTAGATTTTGGAGGGCAAAAACTTAAAAGAGCGTTCTAACAGTGTACAATTTCGGAAATTACAACCATGCACAACTTTTGTATTTTAGCCATAACTTTTTACTCCGATATTGGATTGAGGCGATTATAGTTCCAAATGAAAGAAGACTCAAATATCTACAACTTTGTTATTACAAGATTTTCTAATTCTGAAGTTTTCAAGGCCAAACTTGATAAAATATCCAAAGTGTGTTATATTCAATTATTAAAAACACAAACAAACAAGAACAAATAAAAAATAAAAAATAAAAAGATAAATAAATGAAAGCTTTCAGTCTAATTTCCACATTTCTCTCTGAAAATTTGTGGAGTCTCAGCTCTTGTGCGTTTTATTTTTTTTAAAGCTTTCTTGTCATTTTTTTCTTTCACAAATAAAATTTTGAGTGTTTTTATTCAAATCATGAGTAGCTAATTTCATTTTGCTGAGGTAAAGGCTGAAGCTTTTAATAAAAAAATATAGATTAATCTTATTTATATTATAATATATAAATTATATTCTAATGATTAATATTTAATTTAAATCTAAATTAATTATTGACAAACTTTGTTACCGCCTATATGGCTGATTTTATTTATTTGGCATAATTGAGTACTTGACTGAACTTGTTATAGACAAGTGTTATCACCATATTTATGGCTAGTTTTATATGGTTTGACATAATTAATTCTTGAAATAAATTAATTTGGTAATAATGACAATATATATATATATATTATAAAAAGTAAGATTTCTAAATTTGAAATATTAAAAGGGGATCCAATAACACTATCATTTTATTTTATTGTTGTAATCTAATTTAAAATTTCCAATCACTTCAAGCAAATCAAGCCTTTTTATTTTTACTGAAATTATTATTTTATTTTACTAAATCTATTCTTTGTGGATCAACCCCAGACTTACCGAGTTATTTTATTACTTCGACACTCTTATACTTGAAGTAAAGAACCACTTTGTGAGTGTGTCGCATATCCTGCTATGTCGTGATGCTTCCCATTGGTATAGATTGCAGCCAACCTCTTGCTTTGTCCCTTAAAGAGAATGGGAACAAGCGCAATCTGATGGTATCTTTAGTTACTCCATTAATTTTAATGGTATCTGCCATCTCCAAGAATATCCTTAAGTGAATGTTGGGGTCCTCTACAGCTGAACTCCCAAACCGATTCTGTTACATCATGTTGATGAGTGCAGGT
>SKCR01041550.1:0-59330 GCA_019454045.1 Zanthoxylum bungeanum
ATAAAACTTATCATTTCTTAAAATCATAACTCCAAAAATCATTTCTATGAAAATCATAGATCTGAAATCTGTTTCTGAAAAACACTACCCTTCAAAACTCTTATGAGAAATCATTTTATAAAAAATTTTGTCTGAAATGTCTGAGAATCTACTGGAAATCTGGCACATGGGGGCGTTATGTCTCGCGGTCCCCCCATACGCTTAAGCTGGTGGTCTTGGGGCGTTGCGTCTCGCCGTCCCCCAAGCCACAGAACTTGAGCATGGGGTGCTGATCTATGCTACCCTTCTGAATCTGAATCTGGGATCTAGGGGCATGTGTCATCCCTAGTCCTGAACTACGTGTGCACACATTATCTGTATCTGTCAATTCCATATATGTGTCAAGTTATATCTAAGCTGGGGTTTCCCCCATGCCTCCGAAAATCATCAAAATCATGCTTTAAAAATCATCTATTTCTAAATCATTTCTCAAAACATTCTCATTAATAAAATAATCTGAAAATCATTTTGGCTAACACCCTAAAGCATTTAAAAGTAAGTTTCTCATCAAAACAATTAAATAAACTCAGTTTGAGAAAAAAAGATCCACTCACAAATTAATCTCTATGTCCCTTGATTCCTGGATGTGATTGGGGAGTCTCCTGCGGAAAACTGATCCGTCCTCATTTTACTAGATTTCCTTTACTATTCAAATCTTTTAAGCTGCTATTCTTCTTCCTAGCTTGTTTTGAGTTGTCTTCCATTTGTTTCCCTTTAAATTTTGGTAAGAATTGGCTTCCTCTCTTTTCTTCCCTTCTTTATTCTTTCTTCTATCTTCTCTCGGTTTCTCTCATTCTCAAATACTAGGGATGATTGAATAGTGTTCCATTTTTTATACTATGGGCTATTTTTAAAATGATTAAATGAAAAAAAAAATCAGAAACTTTGAGAACTCTCTAGATTGGTCATTAGGTACTATTCATCCGAATTTTTGAGCTACATTTTTTACTTGTTTCTGGTTTGAATTTGGAAAAATGTTTAATGCGGAAGTTGTAGGTCTCGGGCTTTGATTTCCGAGATATAAAATTTATAAAAATCGGAGATGTTATGAAAAGTTTATACCCCAGATACTAAGGGCCATCCGGAATAGAACATAGAGTGAATTCGTATCGGAATTTGCAAGGAATTTGTCGAATGTCCAAAAAGTAATTTCATGAGCATATACATACTTGAACATGATTTATATCATGTATTATTCCATCTGTGACTTAGTATTCGTTATGATTACCAGGTGTTACACCGCCTCAACAGAATGATAACAGAACAAGTCTTAACCACACAACACATTTAAATTGAAAATCATGTATTTACATATTTGACATATATTTGAATCTATGCCTCTGTAATTTTAATTTAATATTCACACTTCAAGGTGAGTTTTCACTTCTAAAAATATAAAATTATAACAACTGTGTATTATGATATGAATTATCAAAAATAGAAATATATGAATTTAGATAATTTAAAAGATTTAGTTCATACGTTTAGAAAAATCAAAGCAAATAGAATTATCATATTGTTAAGGAGGAAAATATGAACTTCTTAAGGTAGAGACTCGTACTGATAACATATTAAATAATAAAGGCAAAGAAGAATATTACAAAGACAAAACATAAAACCGATCTTCTTCAATCATATGAAGTTATTATCTCATTTCTCTTATTTATATTATATAGGTAAAGTCTCTTTTTTTTATAGGCTTACTATCATAATTCATAAAGTAACGATTCATAAATATAAGGGAAAGTGAATCATCAATTGGGAGATAATGAGAGATAGTGAGAAGATGAATAGTCATAAACTAGGAGTTCAGAAGTTGTATGGATTCCATCAAAATAAATATTTTCATAATTATACAATTATAAATTTTTATGTTCAAATAATTTATAGAAATTGATATGGCATTATATAATTAGCTAAATAAAAAACATCACAACCTACCTAATTTATTTTTATGATTTTATATTTTTATTCAATCCTAAAAAGAGGTTGTATAATATCAAATATTATTTATTATCAAATATAATCGGCTACCCGAGTGCTCAATGATTACACTTCATATTGTGGGACTCTCTAAGTCCAAACACGTTTGTCATATAAGGATAGCTCATATGTACTCAATTCGGCCACCTCCGAAATTGTGAAGAACACGAACGATCTTTCTGAACTATACAGGTCGAGATCATCACATATGTTTAACAATCCCTTTATCGTAGGCTATCCGAGTTGTGCTTAGGAAATATAAATTACATTGTCAAGTTTCCAATGAGCACATCTCACATTGTCGATATGTCCACGATTCTTTACAACTAATCAGAAAATCATTCTGATATATATACTATCAACCCTTGGTGATTGGATTTGACAAAAGTCTTAAGAATCTTGACTCACTAACATGAATACCTTAACCTCTTATGGTACATATACGGGTCAACGGATCCTATTTTGATAAGCACTTGATTAACGAGTGCATCGGTTCATACCCAACGAACATCTAGTAGTCAGACCATGAAAGATCTTTGACATTCATGGCATCAAAGTGTGGAGGATCACACATAAAAATAATATTATCCTATAGTCACAGGATCACATATGCTACTCGAATCGAAGAGATTCCTATTGACGGTGGTGTGTACTTCCAATTATTAGGAATCACTTGTGAGTCATTCAGTATTCGCTTCAATGTAAAATTTGGATATAAACACTTGAATATGGGAAGCTCGTATAGACATAATCAAACTCGTATAGACATGTGGGTATTAATATAAATTCATCATTTAATATAAATTTGGATATCAAACACTTGAATATGTGAAATTTAAAACGATTCAAAGTAAAACATTTATATATATGCGTGAAACAAATACTTGACGTACTAAATTAAAAACTTACAACTTATATATCCTTGATAAATATATAAATCTTGGAAAATAATATGTGAATGCTTTAGTAAAAATTATTATAGTTAGGATTTAAAAATCCATTTTGTCAAGTAGATTTATTTAACATATTAAATAAAATTTGAATATGCGATTTTTGCAAAAAATATTGAGGATTTCAATATGAAAAAAATACTTCTAAAGAGTTTATAAATTCATGGAAGAAATTTAAGTTGAAAGTTCTTTGAAGTGAAAAATTATTTAATTTACAAATTGAAATTTATTCGACAGAATGCTAATATATCAATAAATATTATTCAAATATCTGAAATATTTCATATATAAAAATAGTAATGGAGAATTTTTGTTTTCTTCTTTTAGCATGTGAAATATTATTTATGGGTCCTAAAATGCCATATTTTATTGCAAATTATCATGTATTAAATTACATATTATATGAAATTTGTATTATTACAAATAAAGTATTGCTCACGGTAAGTTTGAAGACTTGCCTTTGTGCAACTAATGATAAGGCTTTATTTAAGAAGATCAACATATTAATAAGATATGTACATGGTTTTCCTAATCAAGATAGTCAAGTTACATGTTGGAACTATATTAATTCAAGAGATCTATGAAAGAAAAAAAAGCTTCAAATGAAGTGATGATCTAGTATATTGTTTCGCATAAGACACTATCAATATAACATGCTACAAATTTGGCATATGATTGATTAATGGAGCATCTATGTCAAATTGAGGGGAAACATCAATGTCACAATAAAGAAGAATCATACTTAGCAAATATGAGTTAGCGACGTAAATAAACTTACATGAACTGTATTCCTTTTCTTTCCTAAGTTTTTGTCCCGAGTATTGGGTTTTTCTTAGCAAAATTTTAATGAGACAGTGTTGTGCCTCCTTAAGTTACATGTAAATGATGTACTATTTTTCCTTTGTTAGTTTTTCTTCCATGTGGTTTTCACTAGTAAGGGTTTTAACGAAGCATCTTCTTTGTAGGATAATTATTAAGGAGAAGTGTTATGAAAATATTTATTTTGATGTGAATATCCATTCATAGAACTTCTTGTTGGGGAATTAGTGTGTTATTAAATGAAATTAACATGTAACAAATAAATTTGGAACATCAAAAAAACAGAAAACAAATCTATACTAACAAGCCAATATTTCACATAAACCCTAAACCTTATAGAATGGGATAAAACCTGGAAAATTGTAGATGATGATTTAAAACGAATCCGAGTCGAGAAGCCTCTATCCTTAAGAACTTATTAGCCTCCGTCTCGGTGCTCTACGGATTTTGTGGCTAATGTTCTCCCAAGATAACTTGGATTCCTCTTGTTCAAGGGGCACTCCTTAACAAGATCTCGAACTGGGACAATGGTGAAATCTCTCTCTGACTTTAAAATAAAAAATGTAGTGACTCAAGACTTATGATTTCTAGATCCTTAAAATGAACTTGAAGGCCCTTTAAATAGACATGGAATGGTGTCTTAAGGGCACCCTTTGGTTTGTGGTGTAACCCTCCTAAGGGTTATACCCCTTCCTTGCACCATTTGGAGCCTATGAGAGTGTTCTTCTAATTTGGAGGACATGTCCTAATATGTTGGTACCATTCCCATAGGGCACCACCCAATGGACATGACCCTTCTTCATCCAAACTCAATATTTAGAGAATTTACAACAATCCCCCACAATTCTCTAAATATTCATGCAGACACTTGAGAGAGTTTCCGTGAACTAAATATGCATCGAAATAGGTAGCTTTCGCCTTGAACCTTTCCTAGTGAGTGACAATCGGATTTACTTGGCGAACCAGTGACCCATAGTCTTGAACTGTTCCGCCGTTGGTGTAAACCAAGACAATTGCCAACACACAGCTTTACTTCGACCATTTCCCGTCTACGGTTGTGTTTATTTCGGCCATGAACATCGGTCCTGGATTCATCAAGCACTTTAGGAAAGTCAGCCTGTAAAATCCCATGGAAGCGGCCTCACTTCTTACTTGAAATAGGTGATCTACTATAAAGAGATAATATGCCTTTACCCCCATTAGGACTCATCTCCTAATATAGGATCATTAAAAGCCTTAGCTTATCCTAACTTTGACAGACAGCACTCTGCGTCATTATCGGAATGGGAAAGAGTACAAAACTCTACAATGCTTGTTTTAAATTGCACAAGGTTTCAATTGTCCATTTTGAACCTAGATCTTGGGATCTCCAGTCAGCTAGGTTGGGTTTCCACAGTGACAATTCTTAATTTATAGGCTTCAAGCCCATTCCCCTCGATGACTTCTCAACTTGCTCTCTAGGTAAACCTTTAGTAAGTAGATCCGCTAGGTTTTCCTTCGACTTGACATAATCGATCGATATTATGCCACTTGATAGCAGTTGACGTATGGTATTATGTCTCCGACGTATTTGTCGAGACTTACCATTATACATTGTATTTTGGACTCTCTCAATAGCCGATTGACTATCACAATGTATGCTTATTGCTGGCACCGGTTTGGGCCAACTTGGAATATCCTCCAGGAAATTTCGAAGTCATTCCGCTTCTTCCACTGTTTTGTCTAATGCTATGAACTCTGATTCTATAGTAGACCGGGCAATACATGTTTGCCTCGAGGATTTCCATGACACGGATGCACTACCAAGTGTGAAAACAAGTCACTCGTAAATTTGGAATCCATTGTATCAGATATCCAGTTAGTATCGATGTATCCCTCTATAACAGCAGGATATCTCGCATAATGCAGCCTATATTTTGAAGTTTCTCTCAGATACCTCAAAACTTTTACTATGGCTTTTCAGTGGTTATGTCCTCGATTTCTCGTATATCTGCTAAGCCTGTTCACAGCTTGAGCGATATCAGGTCGTGTGTAATTCGTAAGATACATCAGACTTCCGATGATTCTCGAATACTCTAATTGCGATACGTTTGAGCCAGTATTCTTTGATAGATGAAGAGTTAGGTTTACATGAGTTCTAGCCACATTTAGATCCCATTTGTTATATTTCTCAAGTATTTTCTCAATATAATGAGTCTGAGATAATATATATCCTTCTGATGTCCTAGAAATCTTAATTCATAGGATCACATCAGCTACTCCTAAATCTTTCATATCAAATCTGCTGGATAACACTTTCTTGGTAGACTTAATTATTTCATGATTACTACCAATTATCAGCATATCGTCTATATATAGACACACAATGACATATCCTTTTTGAGTTGACTTGGTGTACACACACTTATCACACTCATTGGTTTTGAACCTACTTGACAACATCTATTTGTCAAATTTCTCATGCCATTGTTTAGGTGTTTGTTTTAATCCGTATAAGGATTTTACAAGTTTGCACACTTTCTGTCCTTGTCCAGGAACATTGAACTATTCTGGTTGTTCCATGTAAATCTCTTTATCTAGTTCACCATTCAAGAATGTCGTCTTTATATCCATTTGATGTATTTCAAGATCAAATATAGATGTTATGGCAATGAGCATTCCTATTGACGTGAAAGGAGTCACTGGTGAATAGGTGTCAACGTAATCAATGCATTCTTTTTATCTATAACCTTTTATGACAAGTCTTGCCTTGTACTTATCTATTGATCCATCCGGTTTCATCTTCCGTTTGAATATCCATTTCTAGCCCAGTGGGTTACAACCTGGAGGAAGATCAACCAACTCCCAAGTATGGTTCTGTAGGATGGAATCAATCTCACTATTGATAGCCTCTTTCCACAAAGGTGCCTCCGACGAAGACATTGATTCTTTATAGCTTTGAGGCTCATTTTCTAAAACTTATGTTAGAAAATAGGGACCAAACGACTTAGACGTTCTAGCTCTTCTACTACGTCTAGGTTCGATTGTCTCAACATTTCCACGTTGATCTGACTCTTGGTCAACGTGATCACTGTCTTTGACAGTATCAATAGTTCTTTTGAGAGACTTTGTTATTTGTCTTTCCTTACAAGGAAATGTCTCTTCAAAAAATATCACATTCCTTGACTCAATTATCATATTCGGATTGATGTCAGGAATCTCAGACTTATGTACCAAGAATCGATATGCATTATTATTGCGAGCATATCCAATGAATATACAATCAACAGTTTTGGGTCATATTCTAAACTTTTTAGGTTTAGGAACCATTACTTTGGCAAGACACCCCCACACTTTCATATATTTGTAAGAAGGTACGTGACCTTTCCACAACTCATATGGTGTCTTGTCCAATCTTCTGTGAGGTAGCTTGTTCAGAAAGTAGTTCGCGGAAATCAAGGCTTCCCCCTCAAAAGTTATGGGATAAACCATAACTTGGCAACATGACGTTCATCATTTCCTTCAACGTTCGGTTTTTGCGCTCAGCAATCCCGTTTTATTGAGGCGAATAAAGAGCAGTAGTCTCGTGAATAATTCCATGATTGGAACAATATTCACCATATATTGACACATATTCACCACCTCTATCACTTCTGATTCTTTTGATTTTATTGCCAAGTTGATTTTCAACTTCGTTCTTATAGTGTATAAAGCTCTCAATAGCTTTATATTTGCTCCTCAGTAAATACACATAACAGAATCATGTGCTATCATCGATAAAAGTGACAAAGTATTTTTACCGCCTCTTGTTTGCACAATATTCATATCACACACATCAGTGTGTATAAGTTCTAAGGGTATAGAACTTCGTTCTATGGAATGAAATGATGTTCTATGCATTTTTGCTTCAACACATGCCTCACATTTATGTTGGTTATCAATTGCAAATTTAGGTATAAGGTCCATGTTAATTAATTTACGTATCGTATCATAATTAACATCTCCTAACCTCTCATGCTATACATTTTGTGACTCAATAATATAAGCAGAAGATGTAGCTTTATTATTAGCATTCTGTCGATTGACAGTCATTACATTGAACTTGAAAAGACCCTCAGTGAGGTATCTTTTTCCTACACACACATCATTTTTAGTCAATACAAACTTGTCAGAAACAAATACAAGTTTAAAGCCATTCTTGCTAAGGAGAGAGCCTGAGACTAAGTTCTTCTGAATATCATGAACATACAAACATTCTTCAATGTAAGCTTCTTTCCAGATGTCATCTTCAGAACCACTATGCCTTGTCCAACCACTCTAGAGGTAGACGAGTTTCCCATTGTCAGATGATCACCACCATCGACCTTCTGATACAAGGAAAATATCTTGCTATCTGCATAGATATGACGAGTAGCCCCAATGTCTACCCACCATTCTCTCGGATTCCCAACCAAGTTGGCTTCAGTTACCATTGCTGAGAGGTTCATCTCTCAGATCTCATCAGTCAGCTGCTCATCTTCAGTGATATGGGCCTCGTTTTTCTTTTTATTGCCCTTGTCCTGAGACCTCTTGTTTCTGAAGTCATTTGCCATATGACCGCTTTTTCCACAGTTGTAACACTTCCACTTGAATTTCTTGTTAGCTTGGGAAGAATCAGCTCCACTGTTCTTTCTCTTTTTGCTACCCTTTACACCCTCTACGATGTTGGTCTTAGAGTCCATAGTCTTGTAGCTGGCCTTCTCAGACTTCGTGTTGTCCTCTTCGATCCTCAATCAAACTCTAAGGTCTTTAAGGCTCATCTGCTTCTTTTTGTGTTTCAGATAGCTCCTGAAGTCCTTCCATGATGGAGGCAACTTTTCAATGATGGTGGCAACTTGAAACGTCTCACAGAGTTTCATCCATTCATCCAATATTTCATGAATGATCAATTGTTGTTCACCCAACTGAGACATTACCGTTCTTGAATCTACCATTTTGTAGTCCAGGTTCCTAGCCACGATAAACTTCTTTTGCTTGACATCCTTGGTTTTGTATTTCTTCTCGAGAGATTCCTAGAGAATCTTCGCAGAAATCATGCCTTGGTACACATTATACAGGGTATTGTCAAGTCCTCCCAAAAGGTAGTTCTTGCACAAGAAGTCACCAAACAACCATGTCTCTTCTCGCAGTTCCTTGGCTGTTTCCGTTTCTCCCTCCACAGGACCTGGAGGATCTTTGAGGTACTCAGCCAACTAGAGAGTTGTCAGGTAGAACAACATTTTGCTCTACCACTGTTTAAAGTTTACTCCACCAAACTTTTCCAGTTTTTCTCCATGAGCGACCGATACTGAGATGTTTTCGCTAGCCATATGTAACTGGAAAAATCAACAGCGATCAATAAGTCTACAAAAGAAAAATTGTACAACGATCAACAAATGATCTTGTTCAAGTGATATACCAAGTATCTACTCGTTGTTATATTAGACAGTAATAGTGATAAAAACAAGTCCTTGAATTTACGACTAAGGTTTCTTACGATAAGTAAATAAAAGAATATTCCCAGAGGACAAGGGGGGGTCTGGAGTAACCACTTAAATCCCTGACCACTTAGGCTCTTGTCGCCTTTTTGATAGAATATCATTTAAACACTTCCTCAATAGAATCTCTTAGGAATTCAAACTTAGTATTACACTTCCAATTTCACAATACAATGTGTATATATAAATGTGTGATGAGCGGAAAATATATCAATATTTACCGCCCATTTTACTTAATATTTTGTATAGTTTCTCGAGTTTTATGAACGTTTTGATGTGTTTTAGTTTATTTTGCAGATAAAATAAAATCGGGAGTTAATGGAATCAATCAGGACGATATGTGGAACAAATAAGGGCAAAAATTGGACTTGATATTTTTATTTTGGAGATTGGAAACTTGAAATGGCGTTCTAACTAAGTATAATTTCAGAAATTCCAACTTTGCGTAATTGTCGTATTTTAGCCATAACCTTTTACTCCAATATTGGATTGAGGTGATTCAAGTTCTAAATTAAAGAAGACTCAAAGATCTACAACTTTGATGTTCATAATAATTTCAAATTCTGAAGTTTCCATGATCAAAATTGATAAAACATCTGGAAGTATGTTATGTGTAATTATTAAAGTCATTTTCAAAATAAAATAATAATAATAAAATAAAAAATGAAAATTGTCAAACTTCAACCAAACATGCTTGCATGTTTGGTGGTGGATTTGGTGCCATGTTTGGTACCATGTTTGATGCCATGTTTGGTGCCATGTTTGGTGGAGCAATTGGTGGAGAAATTGGTGGAAGCCTTTAGATTTGCCTATAAATACCAAGCTAAACTTTGTAAAATTTTCACGATTTCTTTGGAGGAATTTCTCCATGAAAACCTAAAGGAAAGTGTCTTGTATATTTATTTAAGTTTTCTTGTATTTTCTTTTTATTTAATTAATAAAATTTTGTGTATTTTCATTTACAGCATGAGCAGGTAATCTCATTCTGCTGGGGTGACAAGGTAATACTTTTAATATAATAAATTAGATTAATCTCCCTTATTTTAATTATAATTTGGATTAATTAGTTATCGCCTATATGGACAGTTTAGGTGACAACCTTATTTACCGCCTATATGGTCGGTTTTACATTCCAGACGTAGTTTCCGCCTTTATGGTCGGTTTAGGTATAACCTTGTTACCGCCTATATGGTCGGTTGGACTTAATTGAGACAAATGGAATTTCCAACTTTATGGTCTGGTTAAATATAATTAATTAATTGGTAAACATTGACAATAAGAGAGATTTCTAATTTTGAAATATTAAAAGTGGATCATTTAACCCCAACATTTTCTTTCATTATTGTAATTTTACTTTTATTTATTTTCAAGTTATTTTTTATGATGTTTTGTTTAATTAAGTTTTTAGTAATCCTACGTATGTGTCGTAGCTAAATACATAATCTAGGGGTGTGATGAATTCCAATATCACCGGTTTATAAAGTTGGTTATTTTATGTCTTGCGTAATATAAAAGTTTATTTATTGAGTCTTAAGCTTAATGCTTCTTGTTAACTGGCCATTAATAAGATTGATCTGGTAAACTTAAAATAAACTTGACGAAGGAATTTTAGGTTTTAGCCTTAGACTCAATAGCTCACGATCTCACCTCGGGGCATGGTGACCCTTAGGTAGATTTCCTTACAGGATAGACATATACCTGTCGGGCGGGGGTAGCCACAATTGAAATTTATTCTTAATGAATTCAGGTAACTTGGTTAACATAGACATATCATTAATTGGGTTATTTGGGTGTTTGCATCTGACCATCGACAAAGGCTTTTGCATATTTTCATGTTCCAGGTTAATAAATCGATATATTGCACAAACATGAGATAACCACTTCATCTTTAAAAGATATTGGAAAGATTCACAACCCTAGATAGTTTTATAATATTAAATTTTCCTTTAATTTACTTTCGCACTGTTTTATTTACTTGTTTTAGCAAAAATCACCATCCAATCTACAAACCAATCTATTAGGTACTTGTAAACATTTAACTTCATAAATTGATGGCTAAGGTATTAAGTCCTCGTGGGATCGATACATTTTATACTACTTGAACGATACGCGCGCTTGCATTACGTGAGTGATTTCACTGATCAATATGTATATGTGTATAAATCAATCAAGTTTGGATGGAATTTCCTGTGTAGAATTACACTTTAAATTCTCAACCAAATATGTAACACACAATTAAATTTCAACTTTATCACTATGTGTATGCTTGTGATAATTGAACACCCTAATATTAACTTAAATCTATACTACCAAGATTATTGTAATACAATATATGATTTTACTAAGTTAATATTATGATAAATTAAGTTATTCTAAGTTTATTTCAATTTAGAAATAATTCCAGGATCAATTCGTTAGTGTCGCGTTCGTATCTTTGTTCGAATGAAACTAACCAGTGAGTTCACGTTCGTGTCGCATTTGTAAACGCGTTAGAATGAAGTGTTCCAGAGAGTTCACATTCATGTAGCGTTCGAGAACGCGTTCGAACGGAATGTTCCAGAGAGTTTACGTTTGTGTAGCGTCTGAAAACGCGTTCGAACGAAATGTTCCAGAGGGTTTATGTTCAAGTTGCGTTTGAAGATGTGTTCGAACGTTCTAAGGCAGAAGACTTGCGTTCGAGTTGCGTTTGAAGACGCGTTCAAATGTTCTTACGAAAATTCAAAATTTTGCCTACGCGTTCGTCGGGCGTTCGAACGCCCTTGCGTATATTTCATGCACATATTATATTTTTCCAGAAAAATTGCTTTTAATACATGCAAATTCTCATCTAACAACACTAAAATTAATAAGTTCTTAAGTTTGTTGTGGAATTAGTGTGTTATTAAATGAAATTAACATGCAACAAAAAAAACTGGAACATAAAAAAAAAACAGAAAACAAATCTACACTAACATGCCAATATTTCACATAAACCCTAAACTTTATAGAATGAGATAAAACCTGGAAAATTGTAGATGGTGATTTAAAACAAATCCAAGTCGAGAAACCTATGTCCTTAAGAACTTATTAGCCTCCATCTCGGTGCTCTACGGATTTTGTGGCTAATGTTCTCCCAGGATAACTTGGATTCCTCTTGTTCAAAGGGCACTCCTTAACAAGATCTCGAACTGGGACAATGCTGGAATCTCTCTCTGACTCTAAAACAACAAATATAGTGACTTAAGACTTATGATTTCTAGATCCTTAGAATGAACTTGAAGGCCCCTTAAATAGACATGGAATGGTGCCTTAAGGGCACCCTTTGGTTTGAAGGGTTATACCCTTTTCCATGCACCATTTGGAGCCTAGGAGAGTGTTCTTCTAATTTGGAGGACATGTCCTAATATATTGGTACCCTTCCCATAGGGCACCACCCAATGGACATGACCCTCATTCATCCAAACTCAATATTTAGAGAATTTACAACACTTCTAAACTTCTACCTTTTGACTATTGACATGCTCACAAAATGGTTTTTTTACTCCTAAGTATAAGAATGTCGAATTAATAAAGTAACTCGATAAGTCCGGGGTTGATCCACAAGGAATATATTTAATAGGAAAAAATAATAGTTTGAGTGAAAAAGAAAAAAGATTGAATTATTTGAAGTGATTGAAATTTTTTTAAATTGAACTGCAATAATAAAATAAAATACTGGAGTTATGAAATCCAATTTTAATATTTCAAATTTATAAATCTCACTTTTTATAATATATAAATTATCATTATTACCAAATTAATTTATTTCAGGAATTAATTATGCCAAAGCATATAAAACCTGCCATAAAGACGGTGATAACTTTTATCTATAACAAGTCCAGTTAAGTACTCAATTAAGCCAAATAAATAAAGCCAGACATATAGGCCGTAATAAAGTTTGTCAAAATTAATCCAGATTTAAATTAAATTTTAATCTTTAGATTATAATTTATGTATTATAATATAAGTGAGATTAATCTATATTTTCATATTAAAAGCTTCACAATTTTCCCCAACAGGACGAAATTAGCTACTCATGATTTGAATAAAAATACACTTAATTTTATTACTGAAAGAAAAAGAAATTACAAGAAAGCTTTAAAAAATTAAAACACACAAGACACTCTCTCCCAAATTCTACCGAGAATTGAAAAAAATATGCTTAAATTGAGGTGTTGTGCTTTATAGAGTGCTTTGCACCCTCATTCTTTGACAATTTACATTGCATTAATAATAAAATGAAAATTATCAAATTAATGGGCAAATCCATCGGAAGGTGGATTGGCCATATATATATATATATATGGTTTTTCTTCTTTAAATATTATATATAACACACTTTGGAGTTTTCATCATTTTCGGCCTTGTAAACTTCAAAACTAGAAAATCTTGTAAACATCAAAGTTGTAGATATTTGACTCATCTTGTATTTGGAACTAGAATCGCTTCAATCCGATGTCGGAGTAAAACGTTATGGCCAAAATACGAAAATTGCACAGGGTTGAAATTTCCGAATTTGTATAATTTTAGAACTTCCTTTTAAGTTTTTGGCCTCCAAAATCCAAATGTCACGTACATTTTTCTAGTTATGCATCGAAAATATTATTTCACCTACATATGAAATAAAAATCACAATAAGAATATATAAAATATAAATTTAATTATTATTTTACAAATGTGCTAAATTAAGGGAATTAATGAAACTATAAGTGTAAAATGATTAATTTCTCTTACAATAAATGTACACTTTTTAGTGTCTATCACACCTCCAACCAGCTTATTACTAGTCCCTAATAATTTAAGCGAAAACTAAAAAGAAAAATTCTTATCCAAGTAAATAATTATTTTCTTTCTTTTTAAATAATCAAATAAGTAAATTCTCCTATACCTTTTACCCTTCTTCTATATACACATAAAACAAGGTATTTAATCAATTCATTGTGCCCACAATATTCACAGGTTTTTTTGAAAAGATAGTAATATTTTTTCTACCTTTTGGCAATGAGAGTTTTTTTTTTATAAATACAAAAATATTTTTTATAAATAATAATACATCTTCAATCCTTGTAACGAACCTTGGGCCAGTGACTCCCAAACCAGTTGGCATTAGGGCACTAGGTGTTAAGACACTTATACGGACTTAATTGCTCGGATCTCAGATGTTAAAAAGAAGAAGTGTCTGATTTCCTTAGCTTTCTCTTTAACCCATGTAACGAGCTTTGAGCCAGTGACTCCCAGCCCAGCTGGCCTAAGGAAACTAAGTGTTAAAATACCCCTACGAACTTAATTACTCAATTTAGAGAGGCTATGAAATTGAACTTAATCACACACTTTTTTTAACTCAAGTTCTATTGTTTTACGCGAACAATCACTGCTTACTGAGGTAAGATGTCCGGTTACTAAGTAAAAGCTTAATTATTATCATATTTTAAAAAACAAACTCAAGCTCTACCGTTTTACGTGAACAATCACTGCTTGCTGAGGCAAGATGTCAGATTACTAAGTAAAAACCTGGTTAGTTTTTGTTTGAATAAAAACATAAATTTCACTGCCTTTAGGTGCTAACTCCAATAAATTAGAGAACTGGATATTACAAAATTTTCAATTACAACTCGCGATCATATGTTATCGTGTATATTGATAATATCTATCAAATGAGCATATTGAGATCAAATTTAATCAATATTATGGAGAATTCACAAATTTAAATGATTCAAAAAGAAAGAAGTAAAAATAACTTGTTACGAAACATTGGGATGAGTCTCAGAAGCGAAAACTCCTTACACTGCCATCTCTGAACAACAATTCCACTTGGTTAGTCAAAAATTTGTTGTTAGTTTGGTGAATGCTCAAGTTCGCACATGATGCCACTGTGAATATTTCTTCCAGCATGCCCAGCCCACCTGATAAAGCAATAAAAGCATCAGCGTGACTAATCATTTTAGTAAGTCTTTCAGATATACTTGAGACAATTCATTATTCTCCATTTGATTTTCCGATGAGGTTTTCATCTGCCAAAGGTTTTGGAATGATCCCCAAAACTTGACTGTCACCTTCTTGCACAGCCTTTGAAACACATCCCATCAATCCAAGATTGCCACCGCCATATACTAAGTGCATGTTTTTTTTTCTCCATAACTTTACCCAATTCTTTTGCAGCTTCTACAAATTCTGATTTAGTTCCACAAAACACATATATTAATGACTTGTCGTCTTGAAGTTTTATCCATTTTTGTTCTCTCTCTTATCTGAGTGTGTCGAAGAGAGAAATGACGAGTTGTATTTATGGATCATGAAAAAGGGTGAGTAATAAAAACACTGGTACCTGTAAAATGACAATTGTCTGATAAACAGTAAATATATCGTGAAAGTCAAAAAGTTTAGATACTATCGGTAAAAATTAAAGTAAAGGAAATCGAAAGAGTAAACTAAAGTAAATTAAAATAGTAATTTAAAGTAAAGGAAATTAAGCAATAAAATTGAAACAATAAGTACTGGTAGTTGTGATTGTGTCTCAAATCTTCCTCTGGTTTTACGTCCAATAACAGCTTGAAAGCCCTCTATAGGCCGGGGATATGCTTCCCATCCAATTTTCTTATAAATGGAAAACATGATCTTTTACAATCAGATTCCCAAGATTATATTGTTGTCTTTCTTTTTAAAATTGTGTATGCAAATTGTGAATCACTCGATGAACATGTCCATTAGGATGCGTCTCAAGAGTCAATGATATATCATCTAAAGACTCTTTACTCAAGCCATCTCTAATTAATTGAATTTGATCTTCGTGATTATCAGACATCATTCGTAAAGAACGAAAACGAGTGTTGCACGTCCAGCGTGCACATTTATAATAAATACCTAATTATTTAACTCTTCGTTTATTAGCATATGTGTTTTTCCCTAAACCAGGCATGTAAGAAATGAAAGAGTCAGATGACTCACTTTCCAAGCGAACCATTGCTTCAATTACCCAACGAATATCACTAGGAATACCCTTGATCATAAGAAGCCTCATTCTTTCGGTGCGTACTTTGTAAATTTTCATCAGAGTATTTTGGGGAAGAGAAGGAAAATGATTGTGGAGTTTTGCAAACATTTCTTTCATGCCTTGATTGTAGGGTATCAGTAATTTACGAAACTGAAATAACCTATTTAGAGTCACAAGTATCGTTATCCGTTGTTTAACCGGGGTGCAAGATTCTGACAAAAAGAGAAAAGAAAAAAAAATGTTGCAAACCTCAAGAAAAAATGAAAATTAGACAAATACAAAATAAAAGAAAAGAAAATACATCAATCACAGTACACTGGGTTTGAAAGGAAAAAAGATTCTTGAAAATTTGAACACTCCAAAAATGGTTTCAGATGTTGTCCATTCACTTTAAATACATCATCATCCATAGGATTCTCAATGTCAATAGCTCTATATGGGTAAACGTGTTTCACAATAAATAGGTCACTCCATTTGGATTTCATTTTTTCAAGAAATAAATGAAGGCGAGAATTTTAAAGAAAAATGTTTGGCTAATTTCAAATATTTTTCGTGAAATTTGACTATTATGAAATGACTTAGTTTTAGCTTTAAGAATTTCCTCATTCTCATATAAATCATTCCTTAACTCTTCAAGTTCATTTAATTGCAGTTTACGTTCATGAATGGCATTTTTAAGATTTGAATTGAATGCTTTAATGGCCCAATATGTCTTATAATCAAGTTCTACAGGAAAATGACAAGGTTTTCCATAAACTAGATGGTAGGGAGACATTCCCAAAGATGTTTTAAAACCTGTTCGATATGCCCGAAGTGCATCAGTCAGTCGAAGAGACCAATCTTTGCGATTTGGCTTGACCGTTTTTTCCAAAAATTTTTTGATTTCCCTATTTGCTAGTTCAACATGACCATTTGTCTGAGGATGATATGAGGTAGAGACTTTATGTGTAATTCCATACGTTTTCATTAAAGACTCAAAAGGCTTGTTACAAAAGTGTTTACCTCCATCACTTATAATAGCCCAAGGGATTCCAAATTGACTTAAAATATTTTCTTTTCAAAAATTCAATCACAATTTTGTGATCGTTGTTTCCACAAGGAATCGCCTCAACCCATTTTGAGACATAATCGAGTGCTACTAAAATAAATAAAAATCCAAATGACGGTGGAAATAGACCCATGAAATCTATTCCTAACAATCAAAGATTTCGATGACAATGATGAGATTTAAAGGCATCATGTTTCTTTTTGAAATGGATCTCAACTTTGGACAATTTTCACAAGTTTTGCAGAAAGCATGTGTATCTTTAAAAATGATGGGCTAATAAAATCCACACTGCAAGATTTTTACAGCGATTTTCTTAGATGAGAAGTGACCTACACATGCTTCTGAATGATAAAACTGAAAAAAAACAACTTATCTCATTAAACTGTATGCATCGTCGAAAAATCTGATCAGGGCAATACTTGAACAAGTATCGATCGTCCTAGTATAATCTTTTTAACTTTGGTAAAAAATTCTTCTTGTCTTGGTGGCTTCAATCTCGAGGTATTTTTCATGTAGTAAGAAAATTGAAAATATTAGCATACCGAGGCATTGTATTTACAGAAAATAAAAAAATCATCAGAAAAATAGTCATTGATAGGAGTTGTGTCAATTGATGACTCATTTGTGAGTCTCAATAAATGATCTACAACCACATACTCTGATCCTTTCTTGTCCTTGATCGTGAGATTGAATTCTTGAAGCAACAAAATCCACCGTAGTAGTCTTGGCTTTGCATCCTGTTTAGACATCAAATATCTAACAACAACATGGTCAGAAAAAATAATGATTGATTAACCAATTAAATATGATCGAAATTTATCCAATGTAAATATTACAGCAAGTAGTTTTTTTTCTATGGTAGTGTAATTCATTTGTGCAATTTTTAAAGTTCTGCTTGTGTAATAAATTACATACGACTTACCTCCTTTCTATGTCCTAATACTGCACCAACTGCATAATCACTAGAATCACACATTGGCTCAAACGACAAAGACCAATCATGGGATTGCATGATAGGAGCAGAAGTTAAAAGACTGATAATTTTTTCAAATGATTTTTGAAATTCTTTTATCCATTCAAATATTGCATCTTTTAATAGGAGGTTACATAATGGTCTGGATATAGTACTAAAGTTTTTAATGAAACTCATATAAAATCATGCATGTCACAAGAAAGAACGAATTTCCCTAACTGTTTTTTATGGTGGCAATTTAGAGATTACCTCTATTTTTGCCTTGTCAACCTCAATACCTTTAGATGACACAACGTGACCCAAATAATTCCTGAATTAGTCAAGAAATGACATTTTTCCCAATTTACAAGTCCTTTTTTCTTCACATCTTTTCAAAATATTTTCCAAATTATTCAAGAAATTATCAAAAAGAGTTCCTAAAAATATTTTTATCATCCATAAAGACCTCTAAATAATGTTCGACCATGTCACTAAATATGCTTAACATGCATCAATGGAATGTTGCTGGTGAATTACAAAGTCCAAAAGGTATTTTCCTAAATGTAAATGTTCCAAATAGACATATGAATGTGGTCTTTTCCTGATCTTCTAAAGCAATGAGAATTTGATAATAACATGAGTAACCATCAAGAAAGAAATAGTATGGATGTCCCGCTACTCTTTCCAAAATTTGGAAATGGTAAAAGAAAATGTTCTTTTCCAGTGGCGTCATTTAGTTTTCTATAGTCAATGCACAACGCCAACTAGATGGGATTTGAGTTGGAATTAATTCTCCTTTATCATTTTTATGACAGTTATTCCAGACTTTTTAGGCATAACTTGTGTAGGACTTGCCCATTTACTATCAAAAATAGGGTAGATAATGCCTACATCAAGAAGTTTAAGGACTTCTGTTTTTACTACTTCTTTCATGTGAGGGTTCAATCTTCTTTGGGGTTGATGATATGTCCCAGCATTATCTTATAAATGTATTTTGTGCGTGCAGATCAAAGGAATAATGCCTTTTATGTCTTTTAAAGTCCACCCAATTGTCAGCTTATGTTCACTTAACATATTTAACAACTTACCTTCTTAATTGCTTGTGAGGGAAGAAGAAATTGCAACAAGTTAAGTTTGTTCATCTCCAAGAAATACATACTTCAATCCTTCTGGCAAAGTCTTTAACTCCAATTTGGGTGCTTCTTCACGTTTTCTTCTTCCAGCACTCCTAGTTCTTCAAAATTTTATTTCTCTCCATCATCTTACAGTACTTGTGTAGAATCAAGTAAAAAATCATTAGAAATATTCAAAGCTAATTGTGTACTTGATTCAAGAAAATTAACAGTATAAATTTCCATAGGATCAGATAAACTCCCCTGAATATGTTCCTCCAAAATTGGTTCAATTAGTTCCATGCTCTCGTTTTCACTATCCTCATCGTATGGTTGTTTGCACATGTTAAAAATATTAAGCTCCAGCATCATTTTTCCAAAGGATAAATTCATGATTCAATTCCTGCAATTAATTAAAACATTATCTATTGCTGAAAAAGGACGACCAAGTATTACATGAATTAGCTTATAACTGTCTGCTACAGGTTGTGTTTCCAAGATGATAAAATCCACAGGATACATAAATTTATCAACTTATAATAATATGTCTTCAACAATTCCTTTCGGTATCTTGACAGATCTATCGACAAGTAAAAGAGTAGTTGATATTGTTTTAACTCGCCAATATTAAGTTGTTGGTAAACCGAAAATGGAAGAGAATTGACACAGGCTCTTGGATCAAGCAAAACATGTTCAATTTTTTGATTTCCAATCATACATGAAATAGTTAGACAACCAGGGTCCTTGTATTTTAATGCATTATTGGTTGAGAGAATGAAACTTACTTGTTCAGCTAGAAAAGTTTTATATTTTACCTGATGTTTTCTTTTAACGGTGCACAAGTCTTTCAGAAATTTGGCATAAGATGATATATGTTGGATGACATCTAACAACGGAATATTGACCTCTACCTGTTTGAATATTTCATAAATCTCTGGGGAATGGTCTAATTTCTTTGTTTTTAATGCTTGAGGAAATAGAGGTGCATGAGAAAAATTATTATCATCAATGATAGGTAATGGTTCATCAACCCCTTCATTACCTTCTTACTCTGATTTATTTTCAGCTTCACGAGGTTCAATAATAAGTTTGTGGATGACCTTACCACTGCGAAAAGTAATAACAGATTTGACTTGGTCTATATGTTGACTACAGAACTACCTTCATGAGAGTTTTGATGACTCTTAGGGTTTGGCTGTGGTTGTACATGAAACTTCCATTTCTCATTAATGGTCAATACAAATGTGATTTTGGAGAAAATATCTTTCAAATCAATCAATGTTTGCACAATTTGGTTATTGATGACTTCATGTTTCTCAATAAATACATGCAAGGTATCCTCAAAGGTTTTCCTAGACGGTGGGACATATGGTGCATAATTCTGGGAGTTTTGGAAATTCTAGTGTACCTGGGGAGGTTATTGTGATGGTTGTTCTTGGTTATCATTCCTCCAATTGAAGTTTGGATGGTTTCTCTAACCAGAATTGTAGGTTTAGAAGTATGGGTTTTGGTTTGGTCTCTTAAAGGTGTTTATGTGTAACATCAAGTAATCCTGATGACTATTACGTTAAGGGACGTATTATACATGATATAAATCATGTTCAAACATGTTTACACTCATGAAATGACTTTTTTGGATATTCGACAAATTCCTCGCAGTTCCGATACAGAATTCATTCCAAGATTTAATTCGGACAGCCTATGGTATTTAGGCCGAAACTGTTTTATACGATCTTTAATTCTTACGAACTTTATATCGTTCCAAAGCTAGGACCGTGGCCTACAATTTTCGAGTTGGACATTTTTCCAAATTCGAACCAGAAACAGGTAAAAAATACAGCTCAAAAATTCAGATGAATAGTACCCAAGGACAAATCTAGAGAATTCTCAAAGTTTCTTCATTTAAATCATTTACAAATAGCCCATAGTATAAAAAATGGACACTATTCAAGCATCCCTAATATTTTGTGAGAGAAGAAAACGTGGGAAATGGGAGAGGAAGAAGAAAAGAAAAAAGAAGAAAGAGAGAGCCATTTTCTACCCAAAATCAAGAGGAAACAAAGGAAAACCAACCCACAACAAGCAAAGAAGAAGAATATCCAGCTTGGAAGACTTGAATTATGGAAGAAATCAAGTAAAATGAGGTAAGAAAATCTTGAACCAAAACTTGAATTTTGAAGTTTTGAAGAAATAATGTTATGTTAGTGTTGTTAGCATACTAGAAATTGCATTGAGATGGTTAGAGAACAAAGAAAGTGATTGTACTAAGAAAATTCCAAATTTTTGGAAACCCTAAATGTTGAGTTAAAATAAGATTTATGAGAGTACATGTTTATCTTGATGATGGAAGGTTGGTTTAGCAAGTATAAGTGTTGATATTAATGAAGTGATTGTGTGAAAGTTGTAAAGTGGGAATGTTCATTTTTCATTTTGGGATTTAGCAGTGGGGAGTTGAACATTGGCCTGGAATCAGGCCAGCGTCGCGATACGTATGGACTACCGTCGCGATGCCGAGCTTGACGATGCTCTCTATTTCTGTCATGTCTTATAAGCGTCGCGACACCAAGGGGCTAGCATCGCGATGTGAAAACAGAGGAAACTCTATGCCTTATTAGTGTCGCGACGACAAGGGACCAGAGTCGCGGTGCGCGACTAATTTGTAGAATCAGATTTAACTTTTCCAATTTCATCCTAGACTGTTAGAGGCCACCCTAAGGGTCTCATATCAATGTACCTTCACGCATTACATCATGTCACAAACATCAAACGTCATCTAATGTTAAAAGTTCCTAAGCATATTTCACGATTTACATCCTAACTAAGTTTATCAATTGTAGATCATCGCACGAACCGCGACTTCCTTCGGAGAAACAAAGTAATACTAGCCAGATCCTAAAATCTATGAGTGGACCCATTTTTCTCAAATTGATTTTATTTATATGCATTTGAATTGAGACTTACTTTTAGGCAATATGGCGTTAGCCAAGTTTAATATCCAGTTATTTTTAAGAATGAGAATGATTTGAGAAATTATGATTTTGAAAGTATGATTTCTATGATTTTTGAGATTAGGGAAAACCCAATCTAGAGGTTTTCTGGAATTGATGGACAAGGATTTGATTTTAGAGGCATGAGGGAAAACCCACCTCAGATGTGACTTATGGAATTGACGGATTAAACATGTGCACATGTAGAGCATGACTAGGGAGACGGTGATACGTAACTCCCCTATATCATAGTTTAGTAGCTTGGGGGACGGTGATATATAACGCCCCAAGACCACCATATTTCAGGGCTAGGGGGACGGCGATACGTAACTCCCACATGCGTAAAGTTTTCTACAAATGCTCGGAGACATGATTTTTAAAAGGATGTTTTATTAAAGATTTTTCAAGAGAATCTGTTTTACGAGATTCTCAGAGATTTATAGATAGAAATCAGATTTCGAGAAAGAGAGTTGTTTTCATAAAAGAAAAGAGATTTCAGAAAAGATGATTTCCTTGAGATGATTTTTGTTTTAGAATAATGAGCTTTCGAAAAATATTTCAGTCTCTGTTTTGAACTGTCCACTCACTAGATCGTTCAAACGATCTAACCCCCCCACTCCCAATTTCTTTGTTTTACAGGTTACTCGGAGGACGAGCTCGGGAGAATGGATACTGATGGCAGTCAATAAGGGTGTTGAGTCCACCAGGTCAAGTCATATACAAAGTTCAGTCTGAGTCAAAGTGAATTCTTGTATCAGATAATAGTATAGTCAAGACTGTATGTTTTATATGTTAAAATGTCCATAACATGGTTGTAAAACTATTGTATTTTGAGTATATAGTTATGAATATTAAAGTGGATCTTGTGTTATTGAGTTGGGATATGGTCCCAAGTATAAGGTCATGTTTAAGATGGAATCAGTAGTGTTGTTCAGAGTCAGAAGTCAGAGGCTCAGGGGAATAGTACAGCCTATTCCTTGCCGATAGCATCTCCGGTAAATGGGATGTTACAAAGATGGTATCAGAATATGGTCTAAGGAGTCAGTGACTGTAGTGGGAAAAGTATTGGGGTTTTGTATACGTAGTATGCCCGGGATACTAGTATGCAAGGCACTACCTCTCCAATATCTTATCCTCGAGTACGTCCCCAGTCTTATAGAAAGGTTATTAAGCACTCCTAAAGTTATCTGAATTTTCTTCCTAGTAGAAGTAACCATAATCCATGTCTTAGTTGAATCTCCTTCATTAAATATCCTGAATTATTACCAGAAGTTCAAAACAAGTTATAAGAATAGACAATAAGCTTCTGAGAATATTCACTCAAGGGAGTGGGAAGAGAAAACTATAAGAAAATAGATGAATGATATATAGATGTTTAAGGCTACTAGAGACACAAAGAAGTAAAGAGACAGAATGAGATAATAAGGAAAGTGCTAAGGCTTATAGTAGTAAAGAAAATAGAGTAAGCCTGAACAACAATAAAAGACGCTAGTTAAACCTGAGTAAGGTTTCTTCCTTCTAAATAATATTCATTTCCTCCTCAGAAAATTCTTCTAAGGGGATCCAATAGCCATGGGGTATCTCATATAGATAGCGAGTTTCACGAATAACAAAAAATAATCAGAAAGATAAAAGAAGCAAGAAATTAAGATTTGTCAAAGAAGTTTCCAATAGACTCGAGGTGCCACAAAGGATGTAGGAATTCTAGACACCCGAAACCCAGACTCGTAAGAGATAGAGTGAATGAACATCGTAAAGGAAGAAGATTAATTGCCTCAACCAAGAAATTCAATGTAGATAATGCCCTAAACTACCCAGATTTCGAATCTCGCAGTAATACCGGGTAAAGAAGCAGTCCTGACAGAGTCTATCTCATACCTATCCTACATGAGTAATAGACTCTATCAGGACAAACAGTGTCAGAACAAGCATATCGACATTCGTTGAGACGTGAAACTCCTACCTCATCCTTAACTAGCATATATAAAGATAACTGTAAGGAAGCCTAGCGATAGTGTATCATAAGATAGAAACAGAAGACATTGAAAGGTAGATCACTCAGAAAAGAACCAGGGAAGTTTTTGAAGCTAGAAGAGAAGGAACCCGATAAAAGTCAAGATGACAATTGCAGTACTAGTAAGAACCTATAGATTAGACCAATGCAAATAGGAATCTGTATGAGTTTAAGAAGGATAGATCTATGACATTGGAGGTACTCAGGAGTTATTAAGATTACCAACACGAACAAGTAAGATTAAATGTATAGTTGTAATGTATAACGATAACAGAGATCTAGGAAGTAGCCAAAAGAATGAATCACCATTAGTCTCGGTAGCAAGACTTAGAGCTAAGAGACATGATATGGAAATAATAGAGAAGAACAAAACAAGTAACAAAGAAGTTCAGAATAGACGGTAACATAGTTAACGTAGTTCAAGGATAACAACGTAAGTGGAGACTTCAGAATGGTTAATGAAGGTTGAGAAGTAATGACTTAAGAGGGTTACGAAACTGATATCAGTAGTATAACAACAAGGGAATGTATGGTAGAATTTTCAGAAGGCATGAACCTTAAGGAGGTTCTCGGTGAAAGATAATATGACCAATAGTCCGAAAAGAATCACGAGCAAAGCTGAAAGAGGCAATCTAGATAGTTTCTAATAGTAGTACCTTAGTATGAGAGCTAATATCAGACTTGTAAATAAGGGAATCCCAACATTATAAATGAGCAGCTTGTGCAATCATTGCCAGTGAGGTCACCACAACCGAAAAAGACTTCAGAACCAACCCCACCCTTCCAACCCTCGTTAGACAACAAAAGTATTGATAGACAACAATATTCGTCTAAATGATATTCCCAGAAACAAGTAAATTTGTGATATATTATAGCATTCTGTGAGGTATAACAAGGAACCCTTAAAACAAGATAATACCCCTCGGATAAAAGACAGAGGTATAGATCATAGAAGTTTCAGGCATAGAATAAAGCAGAAAAAGAAAATGAGAACAACCTTAAGCAAAAGATTTGGAGATGGAACTGTCGAGGTAAGACGACAATAAGGAAGAATACTTAATAAGCAATAATAGGAGTGTGTAACAACAAGGTCTTCCAGTATTGGAATACTCTATTACTAGAAATGGAAGAAGAAAAGTATTGACAGAATATATTGTGGATAGCATAGTAGCAAACTTTTAGGTGCTGGCATAAGGTAGAAGTCCCAAATTGGGAAAAAGATAACGAGTATAACACATATGTTTAGGAATAATATTTGGAATGATTTGAAAGCACATTTATTTAGGTTTAATAAAGACAGCTAAGGAAACTAAGTATACGAGATATTATTGAGGCTGGAACAACATCTGACGAATCAAGATTATGGGAACAATTGAGAGAAAGATATCATAGGAAACAACCAGGAAGAGAGGATAAGTTAGCGTAAAAGATAGTAATCAGATTTATATTAACAATGAACTTAAGGTGCATATGGAATATGAATAATAACCAGAATCGAATCACCAGTGTCGATAAATATAAGGGACATCGGGAAATTATGAGGAAAAATTTAAGGCATATAGAGAGGATAACCATGAATTATGAGGACCTGAGCCCAAAAGGTAAATAGAGATGCGAGGACGTGAAGGTCGAAGTTGATGGTAGTTGAAACTCAGTAAGAAGAAGAATGTCAGAATTAGGGTGAGCAGATGGGGCTAGGGAAAAATTTAGTAGGATTATTCTTATGTGCATTTAAAATATGTGAGAAAACTTAATTATAGAGAGTATTAGTGTATCTAAATATTCAAAAGTATCACGAATTAGAAAACAAGATAAGATAAGTGAAAAGGATGTAGGACACTATTTTCGGGTATTAGTGCAAGTAACGTATTTTAGCAACACAATCTCCTGAGGAAGTTAGTGCTGCAGTAGTTTTCCAGTAATCGAGGATTCATGATTAATATCGAGATTTGCGTAGTAAATATAAAGAATAGTGAAGAAACCATGGCACTCGACGGAGCACATATGACGTTACTTATTATTTAGAGCACTAAAGAGTCTATATTAAATCAAGAGATGAACAATAAACACAAGAAAGCTAATGTCATTAAACTTGATTGATATTTGAGGAAATGGAAGAAAAATAATGAGATAAAGGAGATAAAGGACAACATTAGATCATCATGAGTCATACATAAGTCATGAAAGACGATTTCTAGACGATAAGTGTTATGGGAACTATAAACCAAGGAATAAGCAGATTTAATAAAGATTAAGCCTAATTCGGTAGTTAGTATGTTTTGATGAAAAATTGCAAGGGTTGAAAAGAAAATGATGACCATTCTATGATTTGATTAGTTTCCTTAAGAGCTCACACCTTTATATGGATAGGATGCACTATACAGATCTAATTACCACACGAGATAAAATGTCGATAATGGGATTTCCAAAGATCAAAAGGTTGACGAATTCAGAACTTGTACCCATATAAAGGTCGAATAGAGTGTACCAGGGGAATAAATCCTCAAGAGTCATAATATTGAGCGGTTGAATAGAAAAGTAGAAAGTAAGTTAAGGAGAATAAGAGTAGCATAGACGTTGAGATACTAGAACCAAGGCGGACCTGGAAGTTGAACCTCAAAAAGAGGATTCGAGGATGACTATTATGTTAAAGGACACATGGTACATGATATAAATCATGTTCAAACACGTTTACAATCATAAAATGACTTTTTGGGACATTCGGAAAATTCCTCGCACTTCCAATACATAATTCATTCCAAGATTAAATCCGGACAATCTGTGGTATTTGGGCCGTAACATTTTCATACGATCTCCGATTCTTATGAACTTTATATCGTTGAAAAGGTAGGACTGAGACCTATAATTTTCACGTTGGATATTTTTCCAAATTCAAAGCAGAAATAGGTCAAAATACAGCTCAAAAATTCAGATGAATAGTACCTAAGGACTAATCTAGAGAATTCTCAAAGTTTCTTCATTTAAATCATTTACAAATAGCCTTTAGTTTAAAAAGGGGACACTATTCAAGCATCCCTAACATTTTGAGAGAGAAGAAAATGTGGGAAATGAGAGAGGAAGAAGAAAAGAAGAAAGGAGAAAGAGAGAGCTATTTTCTACCCAAAATCAAAAGGAAACAAAGGAAACCCACCAACAACAAGCTAGGAAAAAGAATATCCAGCTTGGAAGACTTGAATTACGGAAGAAATCAAGTAAAATGAGGTAAGAAAATCTTGACCCAAAACTTGAATTGTGAAGTTTTGAAGAAATAATGTTATGTTAGTGTTGTTAGCATACTAGAAATTGCATTAAGATGGTTAGAGAACAAAGAAATTGATTGTACTAAGAAAAGTCCAAATTTTTGGAAACTCTAAATGTTGAGAGTAGAGGTTTATCTTGATGATGGGAGGTTGGTTTAGCAAGTATAAGTGTTGATATTAATGAAGTGATTGTGTGAAAGTTGTAAAGTGGAGATGTTGGTTTTGTATTTTGGGATTTAGCAGTGGGGAGTTGAACATTGGCCTAGAATCAGGCTAAGGTCGCGACGTGTATGGACTAGCATCGTGATGCCGATCTTGATGATGCTCTTTTTTTCGGTCATGTCTTGTGAGCGTCACAATGCTAAGGGGCTAGCGTTGCGAAGCGGAAACAAAGGAAACTATATACCTTATGAGCGTCGCGACGCTAAGGGACCAGAGTAGCGACGCGCGACTAATTTCCAGAATCAGATTTAACCCTTCCAATTTCATCCTAGAATGTTAGAGGCCACCCTAAGGGTCTCGTATCAGCGTACCTACACACATTAAATCATGTCATAAACATCATACGTCATCTAGCGATAAAAGTTCTGAAACATATTTCATGATTTACATCCTAAATAAGTTTATCAATTGTAGATCATCGCAGGAATCACGACTTCCTTCGGTGAAACAAAGTAATGCTAGCCAGATCCTAAAATCTGTGAGTGGACCCATTTTTCTCAAATTGATTTTATTTATATGCATTTGAATTGAGACTTACTTTTACGCAATAGGGCATTAGCCAAGTTTGATATCCAATTATTTTTAAGAATAAGAATGATTTGAGAAATTGTGATTTTGAAAGTATGATTTCTATGATTTTTGAGATTGGGGGAAAAACCCAATCTAGAGACTTTTTGGAATTGACGGACATTGATTTGATTTTGGAGGCATGGGGGAAAAATCCACCTCAGATGTGATTTATGGAATTGATGGATTAAACACGTGCACATGTAGAGCAGGACTAGAGGGACGACGATACGTAATGCCCATATATCCTAGTTTCAGTGGCTTGGGGGACGGCGATACATAACGCCCCAAGAACACCAGATTTTAGGGCTAGGGGAACGGCGATACGTAATGCCCCTAAACCCTAGATTCAGGGACAACATAATGGCATGCATTGGGGGACGGTGATACATAACGCCCCAATGGAATGGATTTGCACACCTGGCTCCAATTCAGTGGCTTGGGGGGCGGCAATCGTAACGCCCCAATACCACTAGTTTAGGCGTATGGGGGATGGCAATATGTAATGCCCCCATGCGATAGGTTTTCTACAAATACTCAGAGACGTGATTTTTAGAAGGATGTTTTATTAAAAAGTTTTCAAGATAAACTGTTTTACGAGAATCTCAGAGATTTACAGACAAAAAACAGTTTTCCAGAAAAATAGTTGTTTTCAAAAAAGAAAAGATATTTCAGAAAAGATGATTTCCTTGAGATGATTTTTATTTTAGAACAATGAGCTTTCGAAAAGTATTTCAGTTTCTGTTTTGAACTGTCCACTCACTAGATCGTTCAAACAATCTAACCCTCCACTCTCAGTTTCTTTGTTTTGCAGGTTACCCGGAGGACAAGGTCGAGAGAATGGATACTAATGGCAATCACTAGGGGTGTTGAGTCCACCAGGTCAAGTCAGATACATAGTTCAGTCAGAGTCAAAGTGAAGTCTTGTATCAGACAATAGTACAATCAAGATTGTATGTTTTATATGTTAAAGTGTCTATAACATGGTGATAAAACTATTGTATTTTGAGTATATAGTTATGAATGTTAAAGTGGATCCTGTGTTATTGAGTTGGGCTATAGTCCCAAGTATGAGGTCATGTTTAAGATGGAATCAGTAATCCGAAGCTTAGGGGAATAGTACGACTTATTCCATACCGTAACATCTCCAGTAAGAGGGATGTTACATTATGGAACTGACTTGCTCATGAAGACATTCATGCAGGGCTGACAAGATTGGGAAAACTTGTGTGACATGTTCATTTGAATTTCAGATATGACACGTGACTTCTTGAACTGACTTGACATGATCACTCTTCCTCATTTCTAATGTCTCAATTTTTTTTAGCTAAAAATGTATATTTAGCAGAATGGTCATGGTATTCCCTAAAGTTAAACATACCTCTACCATATGACTGTGGTTTTGCAGACGACTCATAAGTGCCAACTGTATCCCATTTTTGTGCATTCTTTACTATGTGTTATAGGTAATCTAGTGCATCTTCAAGATTTTTATCCCTAAACTCACAATTACACATCATTTCTACTACTTGTCTACCTTAGGGTGTTAAACCCTCGTAGAAGTAGAAAACCAACCTCCATGTTTCAAACCTGTGATGTGGATAAACATTCAACATCTCTTTAAATCTCTCTCAATATTGGTAAAGTGTTTCCCGCGACTTTTGTGTGAAAGTTGTAATTCTTCTCTTAAAGGAGTTTGTCCTGTGAAGGGGAAATTTTTTTTTTAGAAACTGCTATTGCAAATCATCCCATATTCTGATGGATCTCGACCTAAAGTTCTGCTGCCAAATTTATCTTTATACTTTAAAGAAAGGGAAAAAACTTGAGTCGGATTATATTCATGCTTCAATTTTGGTATGTGCAAGTGTTACATACCTCTTCAAATTCCTTAAATGCTGATAAAGATTTTTCGATTCTAGACCGTGGAATGTGGGTAAAATTTGGATGATACCTGATGTAAAATTGAAATGTGATGCATCTGGGGGAAAACAATACAAGATAATGATCTTGTCCTAGTGGGATTCATGAATTGTCTAAGTGTCATATGATGCTTAAGATAGACATTTTTCTTCCTGATCAACTGGGTTTTCATTTCGAGCATGTGGGTTTTCATGTTGGTTCTCGGCCATTTTAACTGACGATAGAGGTGATGGAGACCCTCAATTTAATCAACCACTAGATGATCGAGGCCAATGTCTCATACAACCTAAATGCAAACAATATGCTGAAATTTAAATATACAAATGCAATACTTAAAAAAATAATAATAAATAAGTGGAAAAATAAAATACAAATAAACGACAAAAGAAAATAAAAACAAACAAAGAAATACAAATATAGTAATTAGATCTAAAAATGTCTTCTGACTCTTGTCAATCCAGATCTCAATTGAATTTCTCGTTCAACTGTCTCAATCTCTCGAATTAGGTTCTCACAAAAAATAATGGAAGAATCTCTAGATAAGGATGGTTCAAGAAATTCTTTAGCAAACTGCAAGCTCCATTTTAATTGATTTTTCTGTCTCCTATAATCTTGAAGAATTAAGTACATGGTTTTTCTATATGTGGGATGTCTGGGTTCGGGATTCATTTAGGATCAATCAAGACATCTTGGATCTATATAAATGCAAAGAAGAAAGAAAACGAGATGTATAAAATACAACAAAAAAGAAAGAAAATACAAAAGAAAAGAAAAAAATAAAAATAAAAATAAAAATAAAAATAAAGAAAAATTAATATTCTATTTATTAAATTATATTCCTCGGCAACAGTGCCAAAAACTTGACACACTCACAAAATGGTTCTTTTACTCCGACGTATAAGAGTGTCAAAGTAATAAAATAACCCGGTAAGTCCGGGGTCGATCAACAGAAAATAGATTTAATATAATAAAATAATAATTTGAGTGAAAAGAAAAAAGATTGAATTGTTTGAAGTGATTGGAAATTTTTAAATTGGACTGTAGAAATAATATAAAATACTAGGGTTAGGAGATCCACTTTTAATATTCCAAATTTAAAAATCTCACTTTTTATAGTATATAAATTGTCATTATTACCCTCTTAATTTATTTCAAGAATTAATTATGTAAAAACATATAAAACCATCCATAACGGCAGTGATAATTTTTCTCTATAACAAGTCCAGTTTGGTACTCAATTATGCCAAATAAATAAAGCCAGCCATATAGGCGGTAACAAAGTTTCTCAATAATTAATCCAGGTTTAAATTAAATATTAATCATTAGATTACAATTTATATATTATAATATAATTGAGATTAAACTATATTTTCATATTAAAAGCTTCATCATTTGCCATAGCATGACGAAATTAGCTACTCATGATTTGAATAAAAAAACACATAATTTTATTACTGAAAGAAAAAGAAATTACAAGAAAGTTTAAAAAAATTAAAACACATAAGACACTTTCTCCCAAATTTTACAAAGAATTGAAAAAATATGATTAATTGAGGTGTTGAGCAACTCTATTTATAGAGGGCTCGGCACCCTCATTCTTTGACAATTTACATTGCATTAATAATGAAATACAAATTGTCAAATTAACGGGCCAATCCACCGAAAGGTGGATTGGTCATTTTTATATATATATATATATATATATATATATAATTTTTTTTTTCTTTAATAATTATATATAATACACTTTGGATTTTTCATCAATTTTGGCCTTGAAAACTTCAAAACTAAAAACTCTTGTAAACATCAAAGTTGTAGATAATTGAATCTTCTTACATCTGGAACTAGAATCACTTCAATCCGATGTCGGAGTAAAACATTATGACCAAAATACGAAAATTGCGCAGGGTTGAAATTTCCGAATTTGTATAATGTTTGAATGCCTTTTTAAGTTTTTGGCCTCCAAAATCCAAATTTCACGTCCATTTTTATAGTTATATATCCAAAGTATTATTTCACCTACATAAGAAATAAAAATCACAATAAAAATATATAAAACATAAATTTAATTATTATTTTACAAATGTGCTAAATTAAGAGGATTAATGAAACTATAAGTGTAAAATGATTACTTTCTCTTATAATAAATGTATATTTTTTAGTGTCTATCAACTATTGATCTCCTCACTACCTCTCATTATCTACCAATTGATGATCAACTTTCCCTTAATCATTACTTTATGAATTATAATTGTAAGCCTATAAAAAAGGTTTTACTTACGTAATTTATACACTTGATATATGAATAAGAGAAATAAGAGAATAACTTCACATGATTGAAGAAGATCAATTTTATGTTTTGTCTTTATAATATTCTTCTTTATCTTTGTTATTTAACAATCTAATATTATGTGTGTCATAGTACTCGTGGTTTTTGGGAATTTATCAAAAATAAGAAAAAGAAAAGTTGGTATATATCACAATACAACATATCAATTTTTTTAATACAAATATCAAATAATTATTTTTTAAATAAAAATGATTGGTTCATTTTGATTTGGTTTTTCGGATTGGTTCGGTTCCGTACACTATATAAAAATCCATTTAAAAATAGTGAGAAATTGAAGATAAAAAATAAGGAACGTACACTGAAGAGGTGTGGGATAGTAATGCGTAAGCATGCAACACAATTACGGTTTCAAACCATAACCGAACCGTAATCGAACCATTGACCACACGTAACAGAACCATTGACCTCAAACCGTAATCGTTAACCGTAACCGAATTGGATCCATCTGGTTCGATTAAAGTTCGCTTAAAACCAACCTTAATTTTTCAATTGTTTGCCGTTATGATTTCTATTGTAACGGTTTTACTATAACAGTTGACTAAATAGCCATTACGATTGAACGATTGAATCGTTCAACCGTAACGCCTCAAAAAATTAAAAGAGCCCTTAGGCTCAAATTGAGCATAACAGTTTTTTTTTTTTTTTTTTTTAAAAAAAAAAATCTAAAATAATAATTATAATATAAAATAATAAAAATCTCTGAATTGTCCTCATAACAACTATATTTTATGGGCTTTTAAACATCACAAAAAATTAAAAATTTATAAATACCCCTTTAATTCATTTTCCAAAATCACAAATAATTTATTCTCTTCACTCTCTCAATTTCTCATATATTCAATTACTCTGAAATCTCAAATCTCTGTATTTTTTTCAATTATATTTATCTCAAATTATCAATCTCTTAATTTTTTTTTTTCAATTCTCTCAATTGTCAACAATTCATTATAATGACAATCTCATCACACAACACTAACATTCCTAAGGCTATCATTCAACAGACCGGTGAAACGACTTCACATCGTCAAGTGAAAATTTAAGGTCTTGAAATATTGACAAAACATTTCACTTATAGTCGTGAATGATGTCACTGGTGAAAATACTAATATCTGTAATTATTGTGGAAAAATATAAAAACACACCGGTGAGTATGGAAGTATAACGAGTCATATGAAGAGTAATAATAAAGCTGAGTTTGAGATTGATATAACACAAATATAAATGACTATGTTTTCTGCTTCTGGTCCAGGTTCTTATTCTTCCACTAAATTATTTAAACATAATGAATATCAATGGAAATATAATTTAACTAAATTTAGTGTAATGAAATATTTAACATTTACTTTTGGTAAAAAAATAACTTTTATTGATTTAATACAGGAAAATTTGAATACTACTGCATGTAAAATTTCAAGGATGACTTGTAAAAGAAAATTGATGGATTTGTATGGAAAATGTCAAAATCATTTAAGAGGATTATTTTTTAAACTTAAAAGTCATGTTTTTATTTATAGTGACATTTGAAGGGACCATTGGCAGTCACATTCATACATGGGTGTGACGTGTCATTAGATTGATGATTCATGATTATTAGAAAAAATATTACATTTCGTCTTTTTGATGAAGCACACACTGCACATAATATTTATGTACTGATTAGTAATATTTTACAAGATTAAAGATTAGTACAAAAAAATTTAACTATTGGATTTGATAATGTATCGGCTAATATTGCATCAATTAATGAACTTAAAGTTATTTGCCAACCAAATTTGAGAGGAAAATTTTTTCATATTCGATGTGCATGTCATATTTTGAATTTATTTGTACAAGATGGTTTAAAATATTTAAATTCTTATATTGCACCTATTAAACAAGCAATTAATTTCATTTGGTCATATTCTTAAAATTAGAAGAGAATGATGTAATTTTTGTAAGCAAAATGGTGCTAGTCCAAAAAATTTCGGTCGTGATGTTCCAACTCGTTAGAATTCTACTTATTTCTTACTTAATAAAAATTTGTATATAGAGATTTATTATGTTCATTTATTGCTCACTACCAATATGATGTATTTTTATATCCCAATTATTGAGAAATTTTTTCAAACATTTTAGATATTTTAAAAGTTTTTAATAATGCTACAAATATTTTAAGTGGTGTTTATTATCGAACTTCAAATATTTCTCTCCTTAAAAATCTTGACATTGTTGGGGTATTATCCGATCCTAACAACGATGACTTTGATGATCATGTTTTCGCAATAACATACCGTGTTTTCTCAATGAGACAAAAATGAATTAATTATTACAGAGAAATACCATAACTTTATATTGTTGCTTTTGTTTTAGATCAAATGTTTAAAATATAAGATTTGGAAAATACTTTACAAAATTATTATACTTTGTTAGGCGATAGTTTTATGATTATTTCTTCAATTGTTGATACTGTTATGAGAACTTTAATTAAGTTATACAATAATTATGTAAGTATGTATAATATTCAAATAGATGATATTACACGCCTCGTTGATGATACTACATAACCTAAGCTTGCTGCTGATAGAAGTTGGTTAATACAATGAAGTAAAAAATCTAAGTCCACAAGTACCACCACAAATAATTAGAAATTAATGCATATCTAACGACAAATTTCGAGTTTCCCCAAAATATTTTTGTTGGTGAGCAGTTTTTTATCCTTGATTGGTAGCAAAAATATCAAGGATTATTTCTAGTCATGTCTGTAATTGTAAAGGAGGTATTAGTGACATCGATCTCAACTATATCTGTTGAGCATACTTTTAGTATGTGCGATAATATCTTGAAGATAAAAGATCAAGATTGAAACTGGAGACGTTAGAAGCTCAAATGTGTCTTGACGATTGGTGTATGGCGGATCGTCGTCAACAAGAAAATGAACCATAAGTTTTTGAAGATTTGTGTGATAACACATACACAACTAATACTGAAGGCTCAATGACCGAACCGTCTTCCCCGGATCAGGATGAATAAAATATAAATGGAGTAAGTTATTAAAAATAAAATGTAACAAAAGTACATGAGCTTTGATTCATCTACACCCTAGATGATACGTAAGTAGCTTAATTAAGTGCAAACACTTTTTTCAAAACAATAAATAAATTTTTTATTTTTTATTTTTATTTTTATTTTTTCATCAATCATCAATGTATGGTTCAGTAAATCTTTAATTTTTATTATTTTATAACACTTTAAAATTATTTTATTTTATAAAACAAAAAATTAATTACGTTTCAATCTTTAACCAGACCGAACCGTACGGTTCAATCCGATTAAAAATTAAGATTGAAACCATAACCGAACCGTATATTTACGATTTCATTTATGATTTAGTTACTACTTTCAACCATAGTCGAACCGTGTGTATGTGTAAGTCATGCGAGTCCATAATTTTCAATAAGCTTCTTTTTTTTTTTTTTTTTTTTTTTTTTTTTTTCAAAACCAGCTTCTTGAGAGAAGCGAGGCGCTAAAACAATGAAAGCTTTCATTAAAAAAAAATGATTAAGATATTTATTTTCATTTTTTTAAAACAAAGCCAGTAGTAATGGGGGCGGCGTTAGTTTTTGCCGGGTAAAAATAATCAAGACAGAACAGACAAAGCTCCACTTAAAAATTCAGTTAAGAAACAAATCCGCCAACACTCTGGTTACACGTAGCAAATGAACGATATTTTCCCACCATAATAATAATAATAAAAAAATTAATTATGGATGCCGAAACCAAAATGCTTCAACATTCAACCCCTGCGATGCGATGCTCGTCTTTACTCCCTTCGCTTTCTTCATCAACTGAGCAAAACGCATAAACTCTGAAAAAAATAGATTCACTTCACGATGATCTGCTGCGGCCGCGTTTTGGCTGTTTCGTATCCCGTAAAAAACTCGCTGATTCCGTACACTGATCATGGCGGCAACTCTAAATTTCGCCGATTCAAATCTAATTTGCGATGCAGGGCGTCCGAGTCTGACTCTTCTTCTTTTGCTACCTCAATCGACGCCGAGCCTGCCGATAAAAACGCCGCCAGGTACTCTCTCTCTTATGTTCGGATCATGTTTATTTTTCACTTTCAGAAACTCAACTGATATATGTTTCCAGTGATCTTAGACAGAGTGATGGCGATATATTATTGGCGTAACTGTTACTTTATTGTTGGTGTTTTTGTGTTGTGCAATTCAATTTTTGTGGCGAAGTCCAAATTTAATTGGAGAAATTTTCAAGAAGTTATATGATTGGAATTCATAACGTGGATGGTGAGATGGTGTGATGAGTTTCTTGAAAATTGTGAAAATACATTATTCACTTGATTAATTCCATGTCACATGACTTATCATTTTGGTCATAGTCAAAAGACCATATAGCCGACCCCATAGTGGGAAAAGGCTTTGTTTGGTTTGGTTATGACTTATCATTTTGGATTGATTGGGATAGTTTTTGGGACGATTAGTATCTACTCATCTGTCGAGTCCACTGGAGTGTGGCTGAGTGCTCTTTCTCACTCTGGTGCTTGGGCTTGAAGTGCCCCAGGCTCATTGTAGCGGTGCAATCTTATCTCTACATGTGAAAATTTTGTTACCTTTTTTGTTATGTTGCATTAAGCAATGTAAAATGGTTCATGCAAAGCTTATTATTACTTCATATGCATGTCTATTTTGAATAAGAAATGTGTATACTACCCAAGATGGAGATGAAGCGATGTATAGGGAAGGGGAATAATGTCCAACTGTTTTGAGAATTCTTATCACTCGATAAAAATTTACTATACCATTTCTTGTGGATGGCATATCACATAAAACAAGAAACTTCTTCTTCTTCTTCTTCTTTTTTCTTTTTGACGCTTGGGCCAGAGGGAAATGTATGGTTTGACTTATGAACGGCACACAAAAATTAGACAAGTCTCAGTTGCATCCATAAAAATCCCATAGAAAGCTTGTTATATACGTGTCTTGTGATTTTGAAAGCAGATTTTGTATCATTGAAGGGCCTGAGACAGTGCAGGACTTCGCCAAAATGGAACTGCAAGAAATTCAAGATAACATTCGAAGTCGGCGGAATAAAATTTTCCTACATATGGAGGAGGTGAGCTTATAAGGTTATTATTCTGGTCATTAATGTCCTTTATCAAGGAGGAAACAGTATTATACCATAGGAGGGTTTCTCCATACTGTCTTATCTAGGTTAATGCACTTCATTAAAATTTTACATAACTTAAACCAGATTGCTTGTATGAAATAGCAGGTTAACTATAGTGTAAGTGAAAATTACAATTCCAAAGCTTTATATTTATAAGCAGTTGTTGGTAGAAGGTTTCATCTATAGTAATAGTGCTTCTGCTGGAAATATATGATACTAATCCACAATAGGGCAATATATTATGGTTGTAATCCATTATTTCTTGGTTTTTGGATGCATTACCATGTGTGGTAGCTCTCTTGCCTGGCATGGGTTTACATTCCCCTTTTTGTGCTCCGCACACATAATAAATGCCGACATATTTACTGCTAGCTTTAGTTTGCATTAATATTACTTTTTTAACATACTTTTTTATGACATTTATGTTCTGAAATGTTCTTAGGTTCGCAGGCTGAGAATACAACAGAGAATTAAAAACACCGAACTTGGTATTTTCAACGAAGAACGAGAAAATGAACTTCCTAGTTTTCCATCATTCATCCCATTCTTGCCTCCGTTGGTTAGTGTTTTATTTTTTACTCTTTCTGCAATGCTAGTTTTCTTATTGTGATTACGTGTATCAGTAACTTTGTTTATTTGAAAATAACCTGTCCACTTCCTTTTCCCTTTATCATTGATTTTTACGGTATTAGTTGAAACCAACGAAGGTATATCTTCTCCTTGAAGATGTTGATCGCATGCTGATTAATAAATGCAATCAATGCTTGCTTGCAGAGTGCAGCAAATTTGAAGGTGTACTATGCCACTTGCTTTTCTCTCATTGCTGGGATTATTCTTTTTGGCGGCCTTCTAGCACCCTCTGTAAGTTATTTATGCATTTAACTGTGCTTTTCAGATTAACCTGTGATTTCAAAATGTCTATCTATCAATTACTTTTCCAGTTAAATTGCTTTTGTCGATAAGGAAGGTGGTCGATAACTTGAAAGTATGAAAGGTGCCAAATGGCTTTTGCAAGTTGTGCAAACTTGGAGAACAAATTAAGGGAGAGAAAATATATCATCCTAAAGTGTTATGTCCTCTCTTAGTGAGGAAGAATTTTTAAAATATATATATAATTAGCTGATTTTTTAGTCCTCTTGAGTTGCTACACGGTTGCCACCGCAAAGAAATTGCTCAAAATTTAGTCAATATCCGATGATTAGCGAGCAATTGAAGAGAGGTTGATAAAGACATGTTCCAGTTTCTTTGCACTTTCCTAATATGTTTTTTATTTTTCATCTCAGCTGGAGCTTAAGCTGGGTATAGGGGGCACATCATATGCGGATTTTATTCAGAGTGTGCATCTGCCAATGCAGTTGAGGTACAGATGTTATTTTGGTATTTTACCAATATTTAGTTGCACTTTGTTGGCTTACAGCTTGCTTGTTGAATTTATAAAGTATAGTCCTCCACTATCTTCCGTGATGGTTGTTTCTCTCAGATTATGACATCATATTGGAGATGTTATAGTTTGATACTTACCAGTATTGGCTGCTGCAAAATTCAGTCAGGTTGACCCTATAGTTGCGTCATTCTCTGGAGGAGCAGTTGGGGTGATTTCAGCTTTGATGGTAGTTGAAGTAAACAATGTAAAGCAGCAGGAGCATAAAAGATGCAAATACTGTCTTGGAACTGGTATCTTCTTGAAACTGTCCTCCTGTTTCTGAGTGTTTACGTCATCGGTTTTCTAGGCTGTTATGTCTATTTCTGGGAAACCTGTATGCCAACATGGACAGTAGGCTTGACCTGCATAATGACTGTTAAATTTTTAGTCGGGCCAAGTACATAGGATGTTAAGCCCAAGTCCTGCTTATGATAACTTTCTGCTCGACACTCTGTAGTTAATAGTTATGTTTCCATTATTCTGAGTTCACTTTGGATACATGTAGATATATGTTAAAAATATCCATCTTGGCTACATTGTCGTGGAAGGATTCCTATATTTATCCAATTGCTGAGAAACAAAATGGTTCTTACTGTGTTTATATTCTTATTCAACCTGATAAATGCAGGGTATCTATCTTGTGCGCGATGCTCGAGTACAGGAGCACTCGTTCCCATTGAACCAGTCTTAACAATCAATGGTGGAAATCAACCTCTATCTGCTCCAAAAACAGAAAGATGTTCGAACTGTTCAGGATCTGGAAAGGTTGGTCATCTAATGGAATACGCTCAACGAGGAATTCTTAAAAAAATAATCTATCATTCCTAATTTTACTTGGAATTTTCATCAATTGTTATTGGTACTATATAGATGCATGATTTTGAAGCTCAAATTCTAGCATGTTCAAACCTTTTGGCCATTTCTTAAACTTTGCAGGTGATGTGCCCTACATGCCTCTGCACTGGAGTGGCAATGGCAAGTGAACATGATCCACGGATTGACCCCTTTGATTAAAGGTGCATCAGCTCTGGCTCTTACTACTAGTGAATTTAACATTTATGTGCCACATATTTTCTGTTTGCAAAATAACCAAATCTTTGTACATATAACAAGTCAATAATACCCATGGACATACATATGTTACATTCATATATATGTGAGTGTGTGCGCGCGCTAATAAACCTTATATTTATTCTTTAAGGGATGACATCATTGTTTTTCATTTCGAAGAGAAATTTTATAAGAAAAAAAGTCAGACTGGATGAAGAGTCCTGTGGAACATCCTTTACAGACAAATGAAAATTAACAGAGCCATGCCTCTGATTCCGTTAACTTGGTTAGGCCTAAATCCCCATCCCTTTTAACAGTATGAAACTTTTGCATTAAAGAAAAAGGAGAGTTATGATTGGCCGTACATGATGAACAGCTACTAGCTTGTGGCTTGAATAGCATTAGCATCTTCTCAAACAATGGAAATACAAATTTTGAGTATTCATCAGGCGTGATATTGATCTCTCTATAACCCGAGAGATGAGTTCACATAACTAAGAGATGGGGTAAGTCCGGCTTAATCGAATTGAGATTTTTCTTATCCTTTTTCAGTCATGAACCCGATAACATATTATAGGGCTAATCCGACCTCTCAGGGTTCCCCCGGCCCGGCTCTACCTCAGTGGATCTACTCTATCCACCTTCTCTGGAAGGCTACCAAATTGGATCTGGTACTTCGAACAACTGTCTTCCGGATCAACCTGATTGCAACTCAATAGCATTTAACGAGTCTTTTTGAGTTGCTTTAAATGCTGCTATTATGAGCCTCCATTACTCATTTCGCAGCAGGTTTTTCACGTGTAGCATCAATCTCGTGCGAAATTGATTACATCAAAATCAGCATCTAAAAGACTAGGCATTATGAAAAGATTCACTTGCGTTACAAGACTCCAGTTGTTTTATTTCTTTCCCGAGCGAAGTTTGAAGCAGAGTGTGAGTGAAGTTCCTGACCTGAGGAAAGAAATCGAGACGTCGTTACAACTTACAATACAAGACTCAAACTCTGGGCCTTTGGATATGGGCCTATTGGAGTAGGCAGCCCATTAATTTGGATTTAAAATATATATATATATATATATATATATATATATATATATTTATTGATTTAACATCCGAAAACCAAATGTAGTTCTCGTGAGTTGTGTCCGTCTTGGCGTTGCAATCTACCTAGCGTGGCGCGCGCGAGGTTGCTTGTAAAATGGAAGCCTTGATAGCCTCGTACGGTGACTCATCTTCAGATTCAGACACAGAACGCGATAACTCAAAAACGAATACTTCAAGCAACGGCGCCACCGACCCAAATTCGCAATCGGAGAGAACCCATTTGCCTTTACCCCCACCTCCTCTCTCCCTCCTTAACCCTCCCAATTCCCTCGGTAAATCAAAATCTCTATAATGCTTGCCTGATTTTCTCCAAATAACTTTGTATGCTTACCAACTGTTTGTTATATTGCCAATGAAAGCTTCGCTAGATTATGTTCCCAGTGGTCAGACTAGTAGAGTCAGAAGCTTTCCTCACGTTGAAGGCAATTATGCTCTACACGTTTATATCCCAGGTGATGCTACTTCTCTTTTATGTGTAATTGTGATACTTGCAAAATTTTATCTTTTGTTGTTGTTATTTCATCTAAAAATGCTTTCATTTGTGAGACTAACGGCATTGTATCTGTAGTTCTTATACCACCTGCACCAAAGAAAGAGTTGGCTCAGTTCTTGAAGAAGGTCTCATCTTTTGAGACGGGCCTTCATGTTGTTGGTGTTGACATTCCATTTAATAGTCTTTGCAAAGACGACTCTAAGTTGGAGAAAGTTGCATTAGGAAGGGAATTTCACATAAGTTTGGGAAGAACTGTCCCAATTCGCGTGCACCAAATTGACTCCATTGTGTCGATGCTTCGTCAGAAGCTTCAGTCTCAGAGGCGGTAAGATTATAGTTTCTGCCAAATAATCATTTTGGTACATCTTTTATGCTGATGAGATTTTTAATACATTGTTTTGGTGCAAGTAGGTATTGGATTGATTTTAGTAAGTGGGAGGTATTTGTTAATGATGATTGCACCCGCGCGTTTCTCTCCTTAGAAGTTGTTACAGGAGGTTTAATTGAGGTATGCTTTTACATATTTGTTAAATATACTAGCCTCTTATTATGTTTGTAAACAATGGATGCTAGCAATCTCTAGTAAGCCAGACATGGTATATCCGTAATTGGTAGATTCATTGGTCCATCTTTCATGTTGCAACTTGCAACACATGCTGAACTTTCAAATGTATTCTAATATCGGTTTGGTTTTGAATGATTCAGATAACTAAGCAAATTCAAGTAGTTAACGAGGTTTACAAGCTTCATAATCTTCCAGAATTTTACAAGGTTTGGTTATTAATATCCGATCATTAGCTACTTATCCTTGGTACTTTTTGAACATCTGCTTTATGTTATGCCTCATTTATGCCATAAATAATATTGATACAGGATCCACGCCCTCATATATCTTTGGCTTGGTTAGTGGGAGATGTAAGCAATTCTCTGAAGAGAGTCGTTGACGAAGAAACGAAGACATTATGTGTCGAAGGTTCATTTCAAAAGCGCTTCTTTTGTTGTAAATATGGAGGCATTCATTGCAAGATTGGTAATAAAACATATAAAATATGTAAGTTCTCAGATGAATGACAAAACTAATTACTTGGGTCAAGTTAAAAGAGTCATGTTGCATTCATTGGACAGTAATTGTGTGATTGAATCTTCTGGTCTTACTCTTATAATCAGTCAACTGAAAAAGATTAGAAACTCAAGTATGTATAACTCATATGTATCCTTAGAGAATTAATTCATCTTGAGTGTTAATCATAACTGTCAAAGCCTAGGCGAGCCTCGACTTTCATCGGGTGCGCATCTTTTGCGCCTAGGCACATGCCTCCGACACACACCTAGATGCACTTAGGCACACTTTGTTAGGTTTCTAAGGTCATCCCAAGATCAATCCAAGCATAAAATAGTGTGAATACGTAAAGGAGAATAGCGGAAATATACTCACTTTGAACGAATATAGGATGTGTGTAGAACAAAACTTTGCTCCCTTTGAAATGCTCCAAGCTTCCTTTGAAGTTGATGTCCAAGCTCCAAGCTCTTGGGATTGGTTTCCCTATTCTAGGCACTGCATTTTTGCATGTAAGTCCCTATGATGAGTCTCATTTGGAGGCACTACCTTTTAAGTTGCGGAAACCGCGAGTAACGGACGTCGGAAGGGAAGAGTCAAGAATTGACTCATGATTGGATTAAATTCACTGGATTAGCTTCGGGTTCGCTTGTTGGATTTCTGTTTGAAAATTATCCTCGGCCCAAAACCCCCGCAAACCACTTAACATTAGCCCAATCCCATTAAATCACATCCAATAATAATTAAACCATTTAAAAAAAAAAAACATGTCACAAATTAAATTCAAAACCAATTAAATTGAAGTTAGATTAAATTAAATCCAATTAAATTAAAACCAATTTAAATCAAATTGAATTAAATTAAACACAAATTAAATTAAATTAATAAACAAAATTAAAATAAATCACTTCCTAATTTAAATAATTCACTCACCAAATTTAATATATTACCAAACCTAAAATACAATTATTCTTTCCCTAAATAAACTAATTAAATACATCCCCATTTACTTGATTTGTTTCCTTTCAAAACCAATACCAAACCCTAACATGCACTGTTATATAAAGAAATGAAACCCTAAATCTCTCTGGGCCACTTCCCATTGCCGCACATTCACAAACCCTAAGCCTCCAAGAATCCCCTCCATTGCCGTCCACACGTAGCCACCTGCCCACTACCTCAAACGCCACCTGCTCACGCCCACTACCTCAAACGCCACCTGCTCACGCCCACTACCTCAAACGCCACCTGCTCACGCCCACTACCTCAAACGCCAACATAGCTCATTCACACAAAATTACCACAAGAAACACAAGAGTATTCACGCCTAACCATCCAAAATCACTCACACATAAACCCTCCACTGCCGTGACCTATATTCCCCAAAACAAGCTCACGCATCACAGATCCACCAAAAGAACCCAACCATCACGCCCCTAACTCCATCAGCCCCTCTCACGTACTGCCAACTCAACGCCACTGCCTATCAGTCTCACAATCAGCCCCCTTGACCACTTACGCAACCAACAAACTCATCAACAAAATCATTACAACTCACATCCATCATCAGCAATTCACGCTCACGTACCCTTCACACCTAGCCACGCAACCCTCACCAGTCCTTTAACGAAAGACACCTAACCACGCACAACGTTGCACCACAGCCTTCAACGTAGACCAGCCCCTTGACCACACAAGCCCTTCACAGCCCTCAACCTCACTTACGTTACAGCCCCATCACGCCAAAAAGCCATGCACAACACTGCTCCACGCACACACCCACTGCATCATCGAACAACTCATATCACTGCCCCACTGCATCACCGAACAGCCCACTGCACTGCCAGTAATTACCGCACATTATACCCCATAAAACTGCCCATTTTGTCGCGCAAACAGTCCCAAAAAACTGCACAAAACAGTCCCCCAGAAACTGTCTCAAAAACTGCATCAAAAACAGTCCAAAACCGCAGCCCAAACCGGTCCAAATAACCGCCAAAACAGTCCCTAAATTACCTTAAAACAGTGACCCGAAAATACAACAAAACAACAGCGAAACGGAGTGAAACAGCAGTCCAAAACAGCGAAACAGCGAGGAAAATTGTTGGATTAGTGAACCAGAAAAGTTGCGGAACATCAACCCTTCCGACGGCCGTGTAACGCGCTTTCGTGAGACGACAAAAGAGGTTAGACCTGAGGGCACCCTTTTTACTTATTATCTTTCGTTTCTTTTATTTATTTTAATATATTATCGCATGAGAGTCGTTTGTTGAGGCATGATGTGAATTCCGGATGAACAGAATGCGTGTTCTCTTTTGTGGTATATCGGATGGAAACCCGGACGTAAATTCCGTAGCCGAATCCGAATGGACGGTAGTGCGGTTTGCACTCGGGATACAACGCCACGTACCACTTGAGAGACACACGTATTTCTTTTCATCCAACCATGTATTTGAGCATGATTAGTTGCTAGTATGTTATTTATTTTTAAGCATGATTTAGTTATTTATTCTTAAGCATAATTAGTTATTTGTTTTGCATTTGGAATTTGCATTAGGTTTATATTGTCGTTTGCTTTTCGCATTATATGATTGAAATATATTTATGAGATTGCCATGTGTTGCCGTGTGTTATGATGACTTACTTTTCAAGCATGCAACTTAGACATAGGATTTATCTTTATGAACATGAACTAGACGTAGGTTGTTCTTGAGCATGTTGAGTAGATTCAGTTAGTTTATTGCACAAATTATATCATTACAAGTGACATAAGTAATGGACCATTCCGAACCCAACGGTTTGAGGTCTTCCATTGCGAGGGGTGAGTGCGGCCTTAAATCACATTTTCCCGGGTCACACCGGGTGGCGACTCCATGTTATTTCTCTGGTTTAGTTCCCCCGCGGACTATTCCGTACTCCCACCTAGGCCGCGAGCCTAGAACAGCGTCGTCAACATCTGTGTCCTACACCTATCACCTTAGAATGATTCTTTGTGTGCTAGCACTTGAAAATTTTGAAACAAAATTTTCCTATCTCCTTGTGAAGCTCACGACAATGGAGGTTTTGAGAGAGAGAGAGAGAGTTTTCAATTTTGTTTTTCAAATGTGAAAAAAAAGTGTGTTGGTTTTTCCAAAAAAACAAAACATATACCAAATCTTAAAAAAATGGTAAATGTCTTTCAACTTTTTCATCATTAAGACAAAATGTGTCTTACAAGCAACCATCAACTCATTACTTACTTCTATCACCAAAAAGTGATGTGAGTGACAAGTGATGTGACTTGTGGGCCCCACTAGATTCAAAATCCGAGTGGGCCCGCGAACACATTCCGGGCTCGGATTCGTTAATTCCGAATTAACAAATTTTCCGTTGCGACGTAATTAAATCAAATTTAATTAAATAATTATGCCTATCAAAATTACTATTCACGTCGCTCGCGAATTAATTCTAAATTAATTCGTTCGCTCGAATTAAAATCCAATTTTAATTTCGTTATGAAATCTAATTTCATTTAATATATCGAATATATTATTTTATCGATTAATTCCAAATTAATCGTTCTCTCTCTTCTAATAGTATTTTATCCCAAATAAAATCTTTCCGCAATTAATCCTAGATTAATTATGTTCGAATCATACGTCATCGGTGAATCTTCGGGAAGCGACCCATGAGATCCCTGAATATGTTGGCAGTAAATCCGGTCGTCAGACTATCCAAACACGTGAGTATCTCGTACTACGTTCTTACCGATTTACGAGACATGGTTGGCTTCTAGCAAAACATTGTGCCTACCCAATTCTCCAAAAATATTCTTAAAGGAATATATAATCTATGTCAGACGTAGTATACGTAGTATTGCGTATTGCGATCCAGTATCGGATGTCACATGCAAGGCCTGGGGCTGGAATAGTGTCTGCCCTGTACGGAGCATATATCGGATCACAAGCTACTAGTCTCTTTAATCGGATAATCATGACCTTGTCATATTATCCCGATGGTTGCAACACATTAGAGTACCAGTTCTGTATCCATGCGTGATCATCATCTCCATATGACCGAAGTGATATTTCTGTCTTGACATCACACCCAATACACTACGATTCTCAATAAACCCAGAAGAGGCGTACACATAACCTGTTAAAGTCCCGGACGACCAAAACCAAAGCGTATTGATTGTCGCAAGTACTAGCGATGTAAGTCTCAGGTTAAGACCAAATACACCTACCCTGAAGCGGATTCCCATAGACACATAGTCATACTACCAATGTGATTACGCGGGGTCTATCCAGAGCGAAACTGTTTCCGTACCATCAGTAAACACAACCTCCTATCACACTTGCATAAGTATCCAATACTTAAATATATGAGAACTATGTTGTTACGCTTCCATAACATGCACAAGTGCAATACTAGTCTATTCCGCATTATCGATGTCCAGTCTCGATAATACTACGACTAGGGATATTTAATGATTAAACCTTTATGGATTGATATTGTCTCATATCTTATAATCTGGAACTAATCATAAGAACTTTTATCATTTATATATTTAAGTAATCAAATTACAAAATGATAAAATGCAATTTCCATTGTCACATAGTTAATTTGTACAAAAAACACAATGTCTTTTACAAATAGTGACGCTATGGGTCATAATTGTCCAACACACTTCACAAAAATGGGTGAGAAAAACCGTACCCGAATTGACCGATCTAGTCCGAAATCAAGTTGTATAACATTTCTTTAATAAATTACAATAAGTTTTGGGATGGGCTTTAAATTTCGACAAACACATCAATTTATGTTATCAATATATGTATTATGATAATTATTTTTGATATATTTTCAATAATTTCTCTTTGTTTTACTTATATATATATATTTGCAATTTGCTTCTCGCTTCTATCATACACAAGACGCACGCCTAGGTCTTAAGACCATTTGCATCTTAGTACGTCTTGCGCCTTTAACAATGTTAATGTTTGTAATGTAAACATATAACATATTTGATCTCTTTGTATGTTTTTGAAGTCCTTGGTCTCTATTATTAATGCCGAAGTTAATTGGCTTAAATTATGCTTGCAATGAGATCATGAAAGGATGAAAATTGGTTGGAAATATATACAACATCAATACCAACTCCCCAACATCAATACCAACTCCTTAGTTGCATTGCACTACATTAAAAATGTTGCTAATGCAATGAGAGTTGCATAAAACAAATTCATTGTTTGGGTTTAAGTTGCATGGCATTAAACCATTATTTCATATTTTAATCATTTTACTTTTATATTCAATAATTATATAGTATTCAATAATTAATATATATATATATATATATATATATATATATATATATATATATATATTATATATATATATATATATATATATATATATATATATATATATATATATATATATTACTAGTTTATTAATACATTTTCAAATATTTTTAAAAATAATGTAATATAAATATTATTACAAATATATTATAATATTAATAATTTTGTAAATATGTAATATAATTTATTCTACCTACGTGATACTAGTGTTAACAGAATTAATATTCTCCCAACGAAAAGGCCAAACATATCAAAGAATAAAAAGGCATGATGTATCTAAGGACGAAAAGTTATGGTGTCATTTTGGACAAGGATGAAGAAGGATTCGACCCTGAAAGACTCAACTCAGGACGATTCGAGAAACGAGCAAAGAACGATGAGAGATGAATAGTGAAGGTACCATGCAGATGACTAGCTATAAGTAGAGGCTCTTACGGTTATTATAGAGACATGCAAAAACCCCCACGACCTAACAAGTTACCCAGCAGTTGCATGCATGATCCAGCGGTTGCGCGCATGATCCAGCAGTTACATGTGAGCAGAGAACGTGTGGGCTTAATGGGTTGAAGACGGCTAAACCGCTCGAGCGTTTGGCGGAGCCATGCACTATAAAAGGCTCAAGTGTAGCAAGAAAAAAAGGGAAAGAAAAAGAAAAAGACTCGAAATGAGCAAGTAGTTTAATTTCTTAGCTTTGTAATCTTTAGAGCTGTAATCCGTGTGCTTATGCCCCTTAGAGGCATTTTCTTGGAATCAATCACCCATTTCTGGGACCGTGTCTCGGGAGGTTTGAACCTTACACGCGTATTAACAAAAAAATTGTGTAAACTAGATTATAATTTTTTGCGATGCAACACAGTTGCTGCAATGCATACCTAATAATTATAGGTAGGGATGACAAAATCTATATATGAGTATATAGAGGTGGCCACCGGTCCAGTTCGGCCGGTTTCCGGTTCCAAACCGAAACTTTGGCCGGGTCTATGAGTATACCTAATTTTGCTATGTATATATTTATTTTTAAAAAATGGATCCATATATATATATATATATTAAAAAAATATGAATTTAAGTAATTGAAAATTTAGATCTACTAGGGATCGGAATTCGTGCGGGTCCAAATTTGGGATTCAGATTTTTTTAAATCTAAATTTTTGGGAACATGGCGGATTTGGATCGGAGCGGAAAATGGTAATCTTGACATCCATAATGAATGGACGCGACCGACCAACTTTTTGGCTGCCAAGTAGATATGCGACATATGATGACAACACTGTCCCACTCGGCTCCATCTTTCATGAGCAATCATATTCTTAGGAAATTGTGATTATGTTAAATTATATAGTCGGAAGTTTTTCTCACTTTTTTGTTATCCTTTTTTTTAATGATCCATCTTCCACTTCAAAATTTCAATCCATGCAGATGCACTCTTTCAATTGTCCTAAATTTTGGGATTTTAGCCTTTTGAAAAAAAAAATGATTTTTTTTAATAAATGATCTGGATCTTATCATTTTTATAGTTTAAATGAGACAATTGATTTACTTATACAGAATATTTATGTCTCATTCGTTTATCTCTCATTTCTCAAATAATATTTGTAATTCACTATTCAAAATTAATAGTCAAAATATGCATACTGAAGCAAATTAAATAATAAAAAATTCATGAAATAAAAAAAAATTATAAAAATAATTCAAAATAAAATAACAAATAACAATAGACCTGAAATCCAAAAAATTTATTAGATTTTGTGGCGGCTACTATTTATGTTTCTTATTTTAATAGGAGATTATATTTTTATACTGTGATAAGTTTTTTATTTTTATTTATAATTTAATAATAAAAACATTAATTGTAGAGATTAAATGCCATATATATATATTTTTAATTTTAATAGAAGATTATTATATATCTTATTATTATAATAGGTAATAAAAAAATTAATTGTAGAGATTGCGTGTCATGTGACACGATGAGAAAACTTAAAAAATATTTAACTTTTATATATATAGATTCTTTGTCGGATTATCTGTGATATTATTCAAAAATTAATCAAATAGTATAATATGATTTATTGTTATAATATGATTCTTATTTAATAAATTTATTAATTTAATTTTATAATTTAATAGTATTTTTTAATTGTAATAAAATAAAATAATATTTTTTTTATTATAATATAGTTCTTATAAAATTATAATATGTATTTTTATTATAATAGATTTTTTATTTAATAAAAAATTAATTGTAAATATATTTTTATTTATAATTTAATAATAATAAATTAATTGTATAAGTTAATTGCAAAGATTAAGTGCCATATATGTTTTTTTTAATGAGAGATTATAATATATTAAAATATTAACTAATTAAATTAATATGTTTCTTACTTTAATAGTAGATTATGTTTTTATATTGTAATAGGTTTCTTATGTTAATAATTTATTATTTTAATTTAATAATAAAAATTAATTACTGAGATATTTTAATTTAATAATTTAATAATGAAAAATTAATTATAGAGATTAGGTTAATTGTAGATAATTTAATAGTGTTTTTTATTTTATTTTAATAGGATACTATAATAAGTTTTCTTATTATAATATAATTTTTATAAAATTATAATATATATTTTTATCGTAATATGATTTTTATTTAATAGATTTATTAATTTAATTAGATAACTTTAATATGAAAATGTCACTTGGCGTGATGAAAAAATTTAAAATTTAAAACTATATATATATATATATATATATATAATATAATAATAATAATAATAACAAATAGATACAATAAGTATTGGGTATAAAATTTTATTATTATATCTTTATAAAATCTTATATATTTTTTTATGAAAATATAAAAATTTATGAAGATATAATAATAAAATATTAATAAAATAATTTTTTATATCTAATTATTATTTCTCAATATTAAAAATACAATGATTTCTAATGTCATTCCTCGCATCGATCATGATGATGAAGATTTTTTCCATAGATATCTTTTGAAGCACCTTACAATAACCTGAAACTCTGGGTACGACTCAATACAAACCACAACTTTATACCTGAATCAAATGAAAAGCAAATTAATAATTGTCCATCAAGATTTAGGCATTGTGAAAATTTTAGGTGTTTATGATATAATGTTTAAATAGTATAATTAATTTATAAATTAATTTATATTTTTATAAAATTATAATCTCATAATATAATATTAATTTTTTACGTTAATTTATACTCTAATTTTTATTTCATAACTTAAAAAATTAATATAAATTTTCAATATAATATTTTCTACTAAACTCTCGTATAATAATATAAATAACCAGCTATACATTAAAGATACAAAGTGTATGAGCTTCCACGTTAATTCATTAATGGTGTTAATTTTTTTAATAAATCTAAGCAAAATCCATTTTAACCTTAAAGTGAATTCTTTTTAAATAAATCCTACTATAATTTGTTCATACACACTCAAAAAAAAAAAAATATATATATATATACACACACACACATATATATATATATAATAACTTTTTAATAAGATATCCTTTAACTTAATAAGTTAATGATGGAATTAAATAAAGATTTCAATACAATATTATTTTTCCCTTAACAAATAAGAATTTATGTTTTTCTATATTTTAGTTTGGTCCTTAACTAATTAAATTCGAAGATCTCTTATTAAAGTTACAAAATATACACACGGATAGCTATTATTATATGGACGTCTTTATGTTATTAATATTGAGACTGAGTTGAAAAATAAAAAAAATATGAACTCTAATATACTAAAATACAAAATACATTGCATTGGAGTCTATAATAATAATAATTATTATTATTTTATCTTTAAGTTATATCCGTACATTGGTAATATATGGATGTGCTTGAGCGTAAATTTGTATCGTGTTTGTAATATGTTCATAAATACAAACAATCACTTTTTTTTCATAATATTGCTCATTTAATGATAGCACATTTTATCTTTTATATACATATTCGATTTAATGTACTTTAAATCGAAACTAACTGAGGTCTAGTGATGTATATATTAGACAAAGATCCGAAAATATTCAGTAGCCACAAAGTTATAACGTGGCTTATAATTGACATTGGGAGATATCACTATATATGATATATTCTCAAATAAAGTTCATGGTCGAGATTTGCTGACACGAGTCGGTTAGTAAAATTCGTTGAGACTGGTACATGTCTGTAACATCCTGATATAATGAGAGCGTTACAGGCAAGAGATGAGTCGAACTCATCTCCATAAGCCTCAAACTTACAGAAAAATGGACATGAGGTGGCATAAACTTATGCAATCAGAAGTATGCATGCAAAACTTGTAATGCAATTCCATGATGTCTATTAACCTAGCCAAAACAATAAAAGGACTTTATACATATAACAATGAATACTAATTAAAAACTTTTCCTAATATGCAATTCCCTTGTTAAGCACGTTCATCAAATGTTTTATTTTTTTGAATATATACCATTCAACTATTAAATTTTCTGTTAAGTGGGTGACTACAATTCGAGTATTCCGTCATCTCTAGGGTGGCAACCATAAGCTCTTGGCTCACCAATTTGGTTACCGATCTGCAAAACTAAGAAACTGTTTTGATGTGAGATATGAAACTCAGTAAGTAATCATATAGATGAACTAAAGAAAATAGAAAATATATTTTAACATAATATATGTATATGTAAATGTTTTGGTTGAAATCTTTAAAGATATTTTATCGAAATATAAGAAAAAAAACATATATATTTAAATTCTCGAAAAACATAACACATGCCTTTTGTAACGAATCATTTATTAAGAAAAATTGATAAGCTTAATACAAAAGCGGAAAAAGAAATAATAATAACTTGGTCCATGGCATCTATCATTATAAGTGTGATTTCTATGTTATGTATGATCGTGCCTAAGGGCATATCGGTTAAAGTAGAGTCATCCTTTTGATCAATCAAAATCCCTCCCAAATCATACAAGCTTTTTCCAAAACATACAAGTGACTACTCTCTAGATACACATATCATGATATTTTATAATTTAAAAAAGACCTAAAGTTAGGGATTTCTCACAGAAATTCCTCGTATGGTGCCACAATATGTTCTATATACAATAATGTGTTGAACTACTTCAACAAGTCTGGGCGTAAGATATCTAGCATATGATGTTCATACAATGGTATCTACAACTCTCTTGTGGGCTCCATAGCAAGAAATTATATATTCTGTTAAAGAAAGTCATTCGTGTAAATTAATTTGAACTCCAAGAACTCTGAATCATTCTCTTGAAGCTCATCCATGCTGTTATACACTTTTCAAATGAGAATCCTTTTTTTTGGAAAGATTCTTGGATTTTGTGCTTTGGTGGATCTCCGAGAGCCATATCTGTCAAAATTCGTCCAATAAAAAGAGTTTTTTTTTTTTTTTTTTTAATTATGAAATTTAGTTATTTAAACGAAATAAATCCTCATTTCCTAATTACATTAGGACTCATGACAAAGATGAAAATGTTTTAATTTAGAATTTGCTATGAATATAAAAAGAAATATTTTTTATTAATCCCTTTTAAAAAAAAATAAGAACCAGTGAATCAGAAATAATGAATTAAGAATAAAAATAATTAGTATTATTTTATTGATTTCTGGTAAACAATCGCCCGAGCTGGTCAGTGGTCACTGCGGCCTCTTTTGTGTAAAGGCACTCATTCTCATGAAGTTACAAGGCTATTTTGTCGAGTTCCTTATAGAGAGTTGTCTCTCGCCCTGAATATTTTGAAAAAATGAAAAAAATGGATTCTTGGGAATTTTCGCTTGCTGAGAAAACGTTTATTTTTCAGTTCATTTTTCAATGAATAGATCTGATCACAACTTCGAATATGGAATTCACATGGATTAAATAGGAAATGATACTCTGAATCATAAAACTATAATGAAATATTGATCACCAACATTTATCGAATTTAAAAAAGAGTCGGAATAAATGGTTCGCTCCTCTTATTTTTATTTCTCGAATCGAGAGATTCATTAATCGGGATCCTAATACATATAAATAAAAATGGTCTAATGAGAGTAAGAATTTCCAGAAGGATTTGAAACATTTCGTTTCTGCGTAGAAGAGTCGTTTTCAAGTAGTGTTCGATCGATTATGTATTAATCAATATTCGATTGATTAATCTAAATTTATTGACAAAAGAGATTTGTCTAAGTCATTTCTTTCTTTTTATCCAAGTTGATACTCTTTTTGTTTAACTCACTTCCTTTTTTCTTTATGACTTTCGGGAATATCCTCATTCATAGGTCTGATATTGATAAGTGCAGTTTATACTCACTTATTCCTGCATTCTTAGCTTGTTATTTTGTTAAATTCTGTTTCATTTAATGTATTTGTAGTTTCTTTTATGTTTTATTTGTAGGAAGCATTGGAACATGGATCTTGGGGAAAATTAACTTGTTTTGGGACCTTACAGACGCATCAGAAGCACGCGGGAAGAGCAAAAAATACAGAAAATGAGACACCAGAAAAATTGACTAGCGTGCACCACTCATGGGCATCGCGACGCCTCTTCAGGATCTCTCATAGTAATTTCCCACAGCTTCGGTGCCACTTTTCGGTGTCGCGATGCTGCACAGACCCGGAAACATCAATTTTTAGGGTTTTACATGCATAAGGACTCCAAGACTTTATTATAAATACACAAGCTCATCCAAAACCCTAGAGAGGAAGCTAATACACAGAAAAGACTCAAAAACACATATTTTTAGAGAGATCCATGGAGAAGGATTGAAGAGCGATAAGAGGAGACGAAAACGGTGATGTCTGAAGAGGAAGAGATTCAATTCGGGTTTTATCATCTAGTTTCTTTCTTCAAACTCTAATGATGTCAGTTATGTTCATGACCCTATTTTCATTGTTTTTATATTTAGTCATGAACTAACTCCATAATTCTAGAGGATGATGTAGCAAATGCTTGAACTTATGTATTGATTGTCAATTTAATTGTTACGAAATTTTATTTAAGTTTATTTGTATTCTCTTATGTGTAATGCTTTTTGTTTGTTGGCCACAAATTGAGATGATGTATGTTTAGAATCTATCGCTCGGGAGAGAGATATTTTGAATAGGATCTAGAGAATATAACCTAGGAGTTTTATAGATTTCGGGAGAATCTATAGTTCCTTTGAAGTCGTTAACATAGAATCACAAAACGTAATGAATTGTTGATTACTAGATTTTTATAGGGATATCGAACTCGGTAATTAATAATCTTTTCACTGTTGCTCGGGATAGTGAGTGGAATACTTTAGGATTATTAACTTATAAACAATGCAATGGAATATAGATTAATTGGCACAACAAATACATAGGGGATAGCTAGGTGAAATCAGACTTTAGAATCTCCCTCGTTTTATTTCTCCTACTTAAATATTTTCATATCTTATTTATTTAGTTTAATCTTAATTAATTATTTAAGTTATGTTTACTAATTATAGTACTTAGTGTGAGTTGAACACAATCCCTATGGGTTCGACACTCTCTCACATATTTTTACTAAAACTTGACACCGTACACTTGCGGTACGATATAAAATATCACAATAAGTTTTTGGCGCCGTTGCCGGGGATTGTTAATTTAATTCACACTAATACTATTACCAAGTAACTTTAGCTTTAATTTGGATTGTTATTTTTATTTGTAATTTCTTTTTATTTTAAGTTTATTTTTATTTTGTCTTTATTTCATTATTGATTTTTTTTTATCTTTTTGTGCTTCAGTGAATGCGAAGATCCACAAGCCTCAACTCTCTCATGTTTGATCCTGAAATAGAAAGAACAACGAGAAGACTAAGGAAAGAGAAGGAACTTGAAAAAGAAGCAATGGTGGCTGAAAACAGAGAGAACAACCCATGCCAGGTGGCAATCAGAGATCATTTCAAGCCGGTCGTAGATGATAACTATTCTGAGATTGCGCCGCCGCCAATCAATGCCAATAACTTTGAGCTAAAACCTGCATTGATCAACATGGTGCAAAAGAACCAGTTTGGGGGTTCAGCTGTAGAGGATCCCAATGTGCATTTAAGGATGTTCTTGGAGATGACGGATACCATAAAGATGAATGGAGTCACTAAAGAAACCATCAAGCTACGTTTATTCCCAATCTCTTTAAGGGACAATGCGAAGGGTTGGCTGCAATCAATACCAATGGGAAGCATCCTGATATGGGAGGACATGGCTACTAAATTTCTTGCAAGGTTCTTTCCACCAGCAAAATCAGCTCAACTGAGAACAAAAATTAGCATATTTAGGCAGTTAGAGACTGAGAATCTGCACGAGGCCTGAGAGCGCTTTAAGGATCTACTCAAGAGATGCCCACAGCATAATTTCGAAGACTGGGTTCAGATTCAATTATTCTACATTGGGTTGAATGGCCCTAATAGAACCACGGTCGATGCAGCAGCTGTAGGAATTTTATTCAAGAAATCTGCTGAAGACGCCTATGCTAATGGCTATTAATAACCATCAATGGCTAAGTGAACGCCTGACTGTGACTAAGGTGGTCGGTAGATATGAGGTGGATCATATTATTGCACTTACAGCTCAAATGTCATCCCTCACAACTCATCTAGCAGCATTGACCAATCAATAAGGCCAACCATTTATTGAAGCTGATGCTGCAAATAGAATGACCTTACCTGATGGAGGATATGAGGAAGTCCAATATGTGAACAATCGAAACTTCAACAACTATAGAGGCAATCATATGCCTAACTACTCTCATATGAACTTGTCATATGCTAATACAGAGAATGTCTTGCAACCTTCATCTGGCTTCAACTATCCAAGAGCTGAGCTGAAACCTCCCTTAGAAGACCTCATGAGCACGTTTATTACTAATACTTCAGCGAGGTTTGAGACTAATGAGTCAAGGCCGGACAATATTGAGACACATGGGAAATATAAGGGCAACAATGAAGTCTTTAGAAGCACATATTGGGCAGATTGCTTCCTCCATGACCAATCAACAGTAAAGAGCATTTCCTAGTAATATTGAGACCAACCCTAAAGAGCAGCGCCAAGTAATATTTTTCATGTCATAACAACCATTGGATACCAAAGAAGAAGCCACCATGACCATTTGGGTGGTTGCGTCTGGCTGAAGACGTTGAACTTAGCACTAGCGGGGAGGCAACCCTTGCATTTATTTTATTATTATTTTCTTTATTTTATTTTATTTTATTTTATTTTATTTTATTGTGTGCTATTTGAGTTTTTATTAGTTTGCATGTTATTTATACAGGTATTAGCAACCCACACAACCTGCTCAACCAAATTCTGACCAGTAGGAGCCTGATCAACTCCATACACGGTAGTGTTATTCCTCATTCTTGTTTCTTTATGTTTATCTTACATTTAGGACAATGCAAGTTTTAAGTTTGGGGATGTGTGCATGTAGTGATAGTTCCTACTATTTTTTAAAAAAATTATTTTTTGTTCGCTTTTAAATGAAATTTTAGAAACGATAAGTTCTCAATTGGTTTTTATCTGATGTCTTGAGTAAGTGATCTAGGTTATACTCGTAAGCACTTAACAATGGGTTTTTAACAGTAAGAACCTAAGTAATTGACAAAGTGACTAGTTGAAGAAATTGCATGTCAATGGATGACCGTTTGCTTAGATGTCTATCTTGATTTGCTGGTGTTATGATGTATGGTATGGTTAAAAATTAAAAAGAAAAAAAAAGTTAAACCACCTATAACAGATAAGCGTGAAGCTACTCATGGGTGAGTGTTAGGACCACAATGAGGAGAAATGTTACCTTAAAGGGTAGGTGTGTTGAAAAAATGAAAAAAATGGAAGACAAAAATCATACCATACAGAGCACAGAATAGGCAAATATAGAGTACTTTTGAGATATCTAGGTTGGTTTGACCAATCAGATCCCAATTTTTGAGACGAAATCATTGAGTTGGCTTACTTATGAGTCTAGCTGTGACCAAACCCTTACACACACACACACTGTGAGTCTGGCTTTAGATAATTTATTCAAGAACTTGGATTTAAGTTGCATTGAGTACTTTGAAGGTTCTCGGATTTCATTGATAAGCATTCTTTGAGGACAATATTATGCATAACTATCAGGATTATTTTATTTTATTTGCTTTTATTATTTTATTATTATTTTTTTGCATGATTGTTTGAATGACGTTTATGGGTATCGTCGCTGTAAGCCCTCACGAGACTATAACTCGTCCACTAGAGTCGCTTAGGGGTTTAAAGGCTTGTTGCATACGCTAAATACAATCGTGATCCCTACGAAAGTGGCCTAGTTAATTTTGTTATTTTTGTTGATTTAGTTTTTATTTAGTCTTTTGCTCAAGACTAGCAAAATCTTAAGTTTGGGGGTGTTTGATAAGTGCAGTTTATACCCACTTATTCCTGCATTCCTAGTTTACTATTTTGTGGGATTCCGTATCGTTTCATTTATTTGTAACTTCTTTTATGTTTTATTTGGAGGAAGCATTGGAACATGGATCTTGGGGCAAATTGAATTATTTTGGGACCTTACGGACGCATCAGAAGCATGCGGGAAGAGCGAAAAATGTAGAAAATGAGACACTAAAAAAATTGACCGGCGTCGCGATGCCAGTCATGGGCATCGCGGTGCCTCTTCAAGATCACTCATAGTAATTTCCCGCAGCTTCGGCATCACGGTGCCACTTTCCGGCGCTGCGACGTTGCGCATACCCTCAGAAACATCAATTTTTAGGGTTTTATATGCATAAGGACTCCGAGACTTTATTATAAATACACGAGCTCGTCCAAAACCCTAGAGAGGAAGGTAATACACAAAAAAGACTCAAAAACACATATTTTTAGAGAGATCCATGAAGGAGGATTGAAAAGCGAAAAGAGGAAACGAAGGCGGTGACGTCCGAAGA